>VDFB02343547.1:0-66362 GCA_007258455.2 Sequoia sempervirens | reverse complement strand
TTATCTTTCTCTTTCACTTCATTATCTCATTAAGGGTTTGATTACCAAAGTGGGATTTGACCAAGGAAAATCCCTATAACCTAACCCTTAACCATTTTTCCCCTCTTGCATGTGCGTTTGCAGAATTTTGTATGCAGATTTGACAAGAATTTAGGTGTTGAAAAGTGTTCAACAAGTCAAAAATTTGTTTCAAGTCAACATCTTATTTCAAGCTTGGAGAAGACATTCTATCCATTTTCTACAAATTTGACTTCGGCAACTCGACAAGCAAACAACCTCAGATCTTGTGCTATAGAATTGTCTCCTGATTTCTTAAAATTTTGGGAGATGAATGATTCACCATTAGTGGTGAATGAGTCCCACATTAAGGCTAGAAATCTAAGTTTTGTCAAATTCTAGATCTCGACACTTAGAAACTCATTCCTGACAGTTTTCATCAGAAGCAGGACTGATTCGTCATCAGTGGCGAATGAGACCCACTGGTGATTTTCTATGATTCTAGAAAACATTCAAAATATTCTAGATTCTCCAATCTCTTTCCAGGTGCACTCTGATTCAGCCCTTTTCTTTTTTTGTTTTGCATTTATTCATTCATAGTTCATTGTTTGCATATCACATTATGTTTTCCAACATTGCATAATTCTTAGGTTTTGCATTCATAATCAGTCAAAAATATCATATAAATGCACTCAGATCATTTCATTTAGTCTAAACAACATCATACACATCCTAATTTGAGTGAACTAGCTAGATTCTTTGGCCCTTCTTTCTCCTTTTAGGTGAAAAATCCTATAAGTGCTAGAAAGTCCTAGGGTGCCAAAAATCTATGGTTCAGGAGTGATGCCCAAGACATAATTATAGAGGCACTAAATCAAACCTTAGTGAAGGGGAGGTGAAGCTACCTTCACCTTGCAATGTTTGAGGGAAGATAATAGAAAAAAAAAGTATAATTTTTTTCATTTCTACAAATATGGCAATATAGTGTAGTAAAATGGATCCCTGGACATTTTCACACTTGTTTGGGCCCTTCTTGTGGATTTTGGATTAATTTTGCCTTGATTTTTTGTTCTAATGTGGTTAACACATTCACATTAAGTCTTGGGCCCTTGTTAACTAATAGATTTTAATGGTTACTTTTAAAAGTGTTGTGAAGTGTTGTAACACACTTTCAAACTTTTCTAGGGTTTTATCAATTAACTAAGAATAATAAATACAATTTTATCTAAAATCAACCTTAATCTTTCATTATATAGAGTGTTATTAAGTTTTGTAACACACTATCACATTTCTCTAGGATTTTCATTAATAATTGGGCTTTCTTATTCTTTAATTGGCCATAATTTTCATCCTCCAGCCTTATTTATGAGGATAAACTTGAAAAATATCATTTGAAACATCAAAATCCTAAAACCCACCTCAATTTCCTAAGGTGGGACTCATTCTCCATTCTAGGAAAATGAGTCCCCTTTGGTGGGACCCATTTTCCTAGGGTGGAAAATGAGTCCCATTTAGCTCAAAATTAAAATTTAATTTAAATTTTTAGCATGTTTTTATTCTCCAAGATCTAAGGTCAGCCTGTAGCATTGTAATTTTGGTAATTATTGCATAATTGAGTATAAATACAAGTTTATTTCTCTCATTTTCATACCTAGCATTCAAGTATTCATGCATATAGTTCACAAGAGCATTCAAGGAATTTCAAGGGAAAATTATCAAGCATTCAAGAGCATTCTTCAAGTGGCAATCATCATATCAACTATTGTTTGCATCATGTTGTTTTAGAGCTAACAATTGTGGTGTAGGATTGTGTGATTTAAGCAAGCATTGCATTCAAGATATATATCAACATCAAGCTAGATTCCAAGTCCACATCCATTGGAGCCATTACTTACATGTTTGCAACACCTTATTGATAGGGTTTGGTGAGTTACAACATTATTTCTTATGCATTCATCATTCTTTATTGTATTTCATTCTATTTCAAGGGTTTAATTACCAACAAGAGGTTTGACCAAGGCAAACCCCTATCCACTAACCCCACATTTTCCCCTCTTCTTGTGTGTGATTTACAAAGCTAGGTTGTCAATTTTCTAAGAAGCAAAGTTGGAGAAAATTTGTTAAGTTTTCAAAGTTGCTAAAGTTGTCATCAAGTCTTGGAGAAGCTGGAGAAGTCCTACATGTGGCAAATTGCAGATTCAGATTTGGGAATCAGTCAAAAAGAGCATAGTAGATTGAGAGGAACAGAATCAAATTCAGAACTTTTGAAAAATCAAAAGTGGATTGATTCGTCACTATTGGAAAATGAGTCCCATTGTACAGGCTTGACAAAGATTTTTGCAGATCTAGATACCCTTTTGGCTGAAACTTGTTCTGGCATACTTTACCCGAAACTAAACCAATTTTCCTAGCTTGGTTTATGAGTCCCAGTTAGCATAAACAACAAATTTTCTAGGATTTTAGACCTCCATTCTACCTTCTTCAGTTTCCTAGGTGCACATTTCCAATTTCATAACTTTTTATTACATTTTACTTGCATTTCTAGGTCATTTTGCATATCACAATGTTTTTTCCAACATTTTGTGTTTTCCAATTTTACACTTGGTGGTGAACCCCTCAGTAGACATAATTCAGCCCCTAGGACAATCCCCTTTACAATACTTCAATCTCCTTTGCATTGGAATCTCAAGGGTTTGTTCTTGATTGAAGTGTTGAGATTTGTCTCTCTCCTTTTAGGTCTAAAACCCTAAATGTGTAAGAGAGCCTACAAAGTTCATCATTTTAGGCAAAGAAATGGAAAGTGGTACCCAAGAATTTTTGTGCACCTACCCTTGAAAGTAAAATATTTCATGATGTGCACATAGGCCACCCCATAAGGGGTCGGGAGTCATTCCCTATCGTAACCATTCTGGCACCTCTCGAACTTCTCTTCCCCTTCAAAAAAAACTATCAATAAACCTTTGGTAATTGTTGTTGCTAATTTTAGACACCCTCATCCCACTATACTCTAAATCAATTGTAGTAAAAATTAGCCAGGGGGACACCTCAAACCCAATACTACCAATTTGGACTTTGTCACCTCTCCATGAGTTGTAGAATTTGGTAGTAATTCCATCATTATATCCTCTAATTACCATGAAGAAAGGGGTCATACCAACATCTTTGAAGAGCCTCCATAGCTCCACATTCTTCCTCAATGACACATAAGAAAGCATCTCAGATCACTTCCTAGGACCCCCCATGGTGATACAAAACAAAGGTAAATGAAAAAAAAATTACCCACCACCACAATAGCAATAGTAGGAAAAAGGGGGATAGTTATCACAATAATATAGACACCACTAGAATTTAGTGGAATAATAGTGGCCCAAACATCTACTAGAAGAATTCTAAAGTTGTTAAACTTCCAGAAGGATCCATCAATGCCTTTAACTAGGGTTCTATCAAAGATGGGAATTTTTCCAATCTTATTCTAGTACCCATAATCTGAGTGTATATAGCCATTACACATGATAATAATGAATAATAAAATCCAATTGTAGCCCAAACATCTAGTGAAAAGATAGCCGACCATCAAAGGCATAGGAAATATATGCAAATACATTGAGAAAGAGATTTGTAGCATACATGTAATTATTAAAATAAGTCTCGAATCCTTGGCATCGAGAAAAATATAAACTTTGGTTATGTCAATAAGACTCCCCTCATGATACTCAGCAATAGTTAAATAATCAACATTAAGGGAAAAAAAATTAAGTCTATAAATAAAAGTCTTTGACAAAGCCTTCTACAATCCTATCCAACATATGTGCAAACACAAAATTCTTTCATAAACAACCTCCACCAATTAAATAAAGAAAGGGGGTAAAATAGGACCCACATTTCATATTCCATGAAATTTCCCTATTAGCGGAGTGATGTTTTATGCCAAAGGCATATCCAATTTAAAAGAAAGCAACCTAACTTTTAAAATCAATGATCAACCTCTCTCTACATGACCTGGCCTACGTTTGAATAGATTTCTCTGGTTGATCATCTTCTGTAGCCAAAGTGCAAATGCATTTACGTTGCTTAATGACAGCAGTAGTTTATGAGTAATGTGAGCTTTGGGTATCATAACTCGTGAAAAGATAGGAAAAGTTACAGAGAAAGTGAATAAATCAGCTCGCATGTCCTCACGTGCTTAGAAAACGTGTTTTTCTATCAGGATTTATTTAAATGACACTGACCAAAACCAATCTTCCTAGAGTTGTTGCTTTAATCTATTCATAGTATATCAGAGTTTAAGGGCTTACTAGATTCTTGAGCTCAAGCCAAGATATTAGGCATGAGTCACCTGAGTTTCAATGGCAAGAGTTTTGCAGACTTCTAAACGAAAAATATTAAATACGAAGGAAAATTTTGTTTTGTTTTAGATGTGACGTGAGAAATGATTTGATTGGAAAGTGTCATGGGGACTACTTCTTGTATATTATTTATCAATAGAATTATAGAGGTATTCATCTTTGTTGCCCTTATAGTCTAGAATTATACATTTTTCTAGTGAATTACAGCCATTGTGTTACACAATATGGCTTTAGAGATCTAAAACAATGCACTACTATGTCAGAATAACATCAAGCTAGAGCTAGCAAAATTTGTCAATACATTACTTATATTGCTACAATCTACCATTATAACTATAAAAAACATGTCTTTGTAAAGCATAAATCAAACACATACCAAAAATTGTGCTCCATGATTTGAGCATTTTTTTCACCTAGGACCATATTGTGACTCATCCAGGCTATCTTTAATATACTTTTCCAAGCAACTCAACCCCTTTGGGTACACTATCCTGTAGATGTTTTTTCAGGAATTTTGCTCCTTTTGTTGCCAAATATCTTAGTGACAAAATAGAAGAGGGGCCATTGCTATATACGAACAAAAACCACTCCACATTATCACCCCAAGCCAAGAACATTCAAAATCTGCAGGCATGGGAAGGTTGTTCCCATATCTCGCTACCTCCAATATCTTGTCAAATTTCCTAAAAATTGACACCTGACTAGTCTTATGGCTAGTCATTTTACGTCTTCTTTTATCTCCCCAATATCAAAGATCCACAAGTAAGGATTCCATGTCTGAATTAAATTTGTATCAATGATTTTCCCTCAAGAAATCATCGCCAACCACCCACTACACTGCAAAGAGGACAAGGCTATGCCTTGTCTTAAATACACATTGCAACCTTTGCTTGTTATAAGCCCTAAAAAATCCATTTGGCTCTAGTACTATGTGAGTTGCACAGGTGTATCCATACTCATTCAACAACAATTGAGCTTTGAATATTGTATGCCTTGAACTTCAAAAGTATTGATTAAATAATTTCTAGGTTGTGAGATACGTGCATATTAGTTGAAGTTGTATCTATCTTAATGATGATTGTGGGTAGTAAATTCATTCTTAGTGAAGTAAACTCATTATTAGTAGTTAGCTGGAAAAGCCATGGTAAATATGTATGCAAATGCCAAGATTAGACAAGGTAAAAGAACTATTTGACTAAATGTATTAATGAGGCATCATATTATAATTTAAAGATTACAAAATAAACACAAAATGGATTCACTAAAAAGGCCTTGGATTATAATCATATAACTAGAAAATGTAGCGCATGACTCCCAACCCTTGCCAACATCTTTCCATCATGCAATAGAGATAAAACATAATATTAGAACGATTAAAATTGAATATTTTCAAGTAGGTATGAAATCAAAATGAAAGAAGCTTTGGCTTGCATGCTAGAACATGGAAACATAGACAAAGTTTGATTAGAGCCGAGAATTGCAAGATTTATTTGATTCCACCACAACTAGAATATTATCCTATCATGTTCATAAAATAGTTCCCTTTGAGCCTTGCGTCCAAGAATGTGAAGCTTGTGGCCTATTCGATTTTCCAAGCTTATCTAGGTTGTTGTCTTCTCTAGGGATTAAACAAATTTAAGACATTGTTTGATTGGTATAAATTAACATTCAATATTTGATCTCAAGCAAAAATTCATGGAATATACTATTTATTTTCCCTTCAAAGCTATTTCCTTCCCCGTGCCACCATGTTATTCCCTTCCATGTACACAATACCAATGGAGATCTATTCCTCTTTCTTTGTATCCTCTTGATGGAATACTCTTTTCTTTCTTTCTTCTTGCCTTTGTTTATTTCGTCTCCCTTTTCTCTACAGGTTTCATGTCCATATAATATGAAAACCTTAGTAGCTCTCTTAATGTCCCACTAAGTGTCTCTATACCTCCCCTCCACTATTCAACTTATTCTAGCCTCTTCCAAAAGATATTCACCATACAAAATCTTGGTAATTCCTTTTTCCACTACTATAGATGAGAGCTCCCTCAAGCTAATTTAGATCAATAATAAATAAAGCAAGATAGTGTGGGATAAATATTATAAACTCTAATTTGAAATGAAGGCATTCATATTAAATATTATATATTCTCATTAAAGAAGGTATAAATAATTATTTAAGAAAAAGGAAGGTTGTGACACAAAACCTTAGACCCCTTAGTGGAAGATGTCTAGTAGGAGAGAACCAAATGATAGATGCTCTTGGAGCCACACATCTAGTAGACGGTAATGTCTATGTAGGCAACATAATGCACCACACAAATATGTATTCGTCAAACCCTGTATTTGTCTAAAGCCCGTATTTTTCAGAAGTCCTCATGTTTGTCAAAAAGTTTTTTCACATGTACTGGCAATTTATACCCCTCACACAGAATGTCTTCAATACTATTTTTTAATATTTTCTTTTCAAATGCCAAAAAAAATCTAAGTTAATTTCTTTCACACGGTAAATATAAATATAATATAGATTTATATTTTCATAATACATTTTTATTATATATTATATAAATATAATATAAAATATATATTAAAAAATAATATAAAAATATTATATTAAAAACTATATTATATTTATATAATATATAAGAAATTTATATATTTTTTAATTATTTTTTAATATATATTTTATATTATATATAAAAAGAGGAAATAATATAAATAATTATATTAAAAATTATATTATATTTATATAATATTTAATATAATATAAAAATAATATAATTATATTATTTTTTAATATATATTTTATATGGGAAAAATGATGAAGGCAGCGTTGGTAGGGTACGGGAGCTTGGTGCAGGCCTACAACCATTGAAGGGCATGGTCTACAGGTTCTTTGTCTGTTGTGCATGCTTGGTTGTGAGGTGGATCACTGTGTGGGGGTGAGTGTAGTGCTCGATGTGGACTCCTTGCATGCGCGGTGTGGTGTTGACCATTCTCTGCCTTTTTATCTTCATTTTTTCATCTTCTCAAGGTGTTGGGTTATCTTTTCTCCATCGTTGTTCTCTTCTGGTTTTCTTTCTCTATCTTGGTTTTGATAGGTGGTATAAGGTTTTTTTCTCCATCTTTTTTCTACAATGGATTTAGGTGAAGCATTTGGGTACAAACCCTCTTTGGATTTCCGTTCCTCTTTGTGAGTGAATTCATCTTGTCATATATTGAGGGCTGCTGAGATCAATCTATTGTATAATGATTCAGCAGTTGGAGGGTATGCTTCATCTAGAGGCCCTAGAATCCAAAAAATCAATGGTTGCCTAGAAAGAAGCAAACAAAGGCTAGTGTTGGTGATTCAACCAAAATCGATTGCAGAGGATATTGAGTATTACTCAAAGCATGATTTTCTCTAAAAATTCTTGGGAATGAGGGTTTCAATCCAATGTGGAGATGTGGGTTCACCATACCTGGTCCCTAGATGGTGAGATGGAAATAATGTTGTTAATGAACAGTTACTTCATGTTGACTTTTAATTGCATGGCAGATTGCAATAGAATTTTTGAAGGTGGACCTTATTTCCACAATCAGATTGGTTTATTTATTAAACCTTGGCATGTGAGTTTTGATCCTTCGAAGGACCTCCTAAATCAGGTTCTGGTATGGGTTTGTCTCCCTAGATTTCTTGTTAAATGTTGTTGTGATGACATATTGCATAGGGTTGGTTCATTACTGGGCAAACCAGTGAGTCCCTAGCAAACTCAGGATATAAAGGTAATGGACTTTTCTTGCAATTTTCTTGAGATGGATTTAAATATCCCTCTTCTACATTCTTTGTAAATTCATGCGGGTTCATATTCTTGGGTGCAATAGCTAGATTATGAGGCATTGCCCTTTTCTTTCCATCTATGTCATGAATATGGCCATCTATAGAGAAGGTTCCCAAAGTCTATATCTTTTGAGTTTTCAGCCTACTTAGCCTCCCTACAAACCTCCTAAGGCTGACAAAGGCAAGGATCCCATTCCTTGTGTGGCTATTGGTGCAGAGGGTTGTATACCTATTAAAGCTCATAATAGGAACCAAGGTCAAAAGAGGACTCTTAAGGAGTGCGAGGATGGTGATACCTTTAATATATTTGAGATTTTGGATGATCTCAGTCAGTAGGAGGTGAATCCAAGTATGATGATTATGGATCAGGGTGTTTTGGAAGTGGTTCAAGAGGGAATTATTCTAGTTTACAACCAAACTTCTTAGGAGGCTGGTGCTTTGCAAACAGAAACAGATCTTAGTTTGGTGGTTCACAAGGGCTCTAAGACTCTTGTGGATGTAAAAATGGGGGAGGGACATATCTCTTCTCCATTGGTGAAAGTGGGGTCTAATTTGGTAAAAGGTAACAAGGCCTCTTCTTCATTGGGACTTCTTCAAAAAGACCAAAAGAAAGGGATTGTTGAGAAGTCTTCCAAAGTTGAGAGAAATAAGGATTTAGAAAAACTAAAGATGATGGGGGAGACTTTGGTGGAGTTTGGATCTATTAAAACCCTAGATTCCCATTTTTCTAACCCTCTAAAATGATTGTCCTCTCTTGGAATGTAAGGGGCTTGAACAATGGCCTTTGACAAAAAATTATTCATGAATTGGTGAGAATTCATTCTCCTAATGTTCCTTTTTTACAAGAGACTAAGTTATCTATTCAAACTATGGTCAGTTGGTTGCCAAAGTTGTGGGGATGGGGTGATTGCCAATTTATTGGGGCTCATGGTGGTGCAAGGGGTGTGGCTTGCTTTTCGAACCCATTGAAGATTCATCCTCTTTGGTGGATGTCCTCCAAGTCTTCCATCTTCATGGCTGCTTCAAGGTTGGAGTTGGGGGAAAGTATTCTACTTTCAAACATCTATGCGCCTACTGATTTGCCTAGTAAGCAGTTATTGTGGTCTCATATCAATCTCATTCAAAGCCTAGCTCCTTTTTTCCCTTGTATTATTGCAAGTGATTTCAACGCCATTATTGAGTTGGATGAGAAGAAGGGTGGTATAGCGAGGTTGGATCCTTCTACCTTCCTTCTTCGAGATAACATATCTACCTTGAATCTGGTTGACATTAAGCCTCGTAATGGTTAGTTTACTTGGAACAATAGGAGAATGGGAGAGAATTGTATTGCTCAAAGACTTGACCATTTTTTGGTTTCTTGATCCTAGATTGGTGGATTGTGGTCTAATTGCTCTAAAATTTTGGACTGGAGGGGCTCAGATCACTAGCCTATCAAGTTATTTGTTTCTTCGAATCATGTTTCTCGATCCATGTCTTTCAAGCTCCAAATTATGTGGCTAAGATATTCTTCTTTGCAAGTGAAAATGGTTGAATGTTGGTGGGTGGGAAGACCTACTCATGGAACTACTATGTATTCTTTTTCCAAATTGTTGCAATATGTGAAATAGCAACTCAAACGATGGAACAGGTGATTTTTTGGAAATATTTTTCATGCTAAGGTTTCTTCTCAAGCTGACTTGGATGTCATCACGTAGGAGATAAGGGATTTTGGTCTTTCAAAGGATTTACTTAGAGAGGAAAAGGGCTTTGAAAGCTTTGGAGGAGTGTGAGCTACGTGAGGAAATTTATTGGAAACAAAAGGCTCACATTGAGTGGTTACAGGAGGGGGATAATAGCACTGCTTTCTTCTTCAATTCAGTGAAAGCTAGGAAGCATGGTAATTATATGCCTTTTCTTGTGAATGGAAAGGGTGAGCATTTATATTCTTGGCAAGATATGTTTAGAGAAGCTTTGCAATTATTTGCTTCTTTATTTAGAGAGAATTCTTAGGATGGTTTGGTAGAAGAAAACCATGTTTCATTTTGTATCCCCTCCATGGTTATTGGGGAGATGAATGAGCATCTTTTGGGTTGTATTTCATTGGAGGAATTTGAGGCTACTATTTTCTAGATTAAGAAAGGGAAAGTCCTGGGCCCTAATAGCTTCTCGATTGAATTTTATCAAGAATTTTGGGATATCATTAAGTTGGACCCATTAGAGGTAGTTTGTGAGTCTCAAAGGAATAAGCAGATGATGCGGGCTTTGAACTCTACCTTCCTTGCTTCCATTCCCAAATGTGAGAGGGAAAATCAGTTGAGTCAATTTTGACCTATTTCCCTTTGTAATGCAGTTTATAAAATCATCTCCAAGTTGATTTCTGAAAGATTGAAGCAATGGCTTAGATGGCTTATCTCTGAGGAACAGAGTGGTTTTGTGGAAGATTGAAAAATTCTAAATGGGGTGGTCATTGCTACTAAAACCATTCATTATATGGTAGCCTCGAAAGAAAAGGCTATGTTCATCAAGTTGGATATGGCAAAGGCCTATGATAGAGTTAAGTGGCCCTTCTTGTGAAACATGTTCGGAATAGGATACCATTTAATTGCAATCTTAAACATATTTCATGTATCTCCTAAGTCTTTAGAAAGTGTTCCCCAACACTAGGATTAGAAAGAGATTAAATTTGAATCAAATGAACATATGAATTTACATTTGTGATTATTCCTAAATGATAGGAACATGTGGGGATGTACAAGAAGGGCTCTTACAAAATAGGAGCACATGGGGTGCCCACATGGAAGGTGGAACCCACCTTGCTTTAGTTAACTATTTGGAGGATTGATAACACTTCAATAATGCATGTAAAGATCCTACAAGTTAGGGATTGATATTTACATGAGTGGAGTTTGATGGGAAAGTTCGTTGATGTCACAACTTGCATCATTTAATCTATTATTTATCAAAACAAGTGTTTCTCAGAGCAATATGTGATAAAGATAGTTGTCATGGATTCTTTGGGGGGGGTTTGCATTGTAAACAATGACTTCAAGTATCAATTTGCTTACTTCAGGAGTTGAACTGTAGCGACTAATTCCTAAGGTTTAATTCTATCTTATTTTCTAATTTAAAATCCTATTGACTTATTTTTTACTTTATTGGACTTGATTTAGACCGATTCATGGAGACAACTAACGATTACTTTAATCCTTAATTTAAAACATGAAATCCAAATTAATTCTATTTTTCTTTTTAAAGAAATCCATAATTAATTGCTGGAAATTAAACACTATTTAAGAACATAAATGAATTGCAAAGAAATGATGATTACTCTAGAAAACACAAAGACTAATCTCCATGAACAGATTTTCAACAAACTCCAACTTCATCTTTCTATAAGTTCCTATCATCACTTCTAATGAAACTTAATAAATAAACACCAAACTTAACTACTTTGAACAACATCTTGTTAGAAGATTAATCTTTACTTGGTAAAGGTTATTCTTTAATTGTATTTATTTATTAACTTGTAGGAATATTCCAAAGGAATCCCTACAAGTCTTTTGTCTTTTTGTCTTCTCACACATGTGTGAGGATGACTCATTTTATTTTTAATTCCTTTATTAAGGAATATTTGTAGCCACCTCCTTAAGAGGTGACACATTTCACACACATAGATGAATGGTGGCATTCATTGAGTTGGGAGTTACATTCTAACTCCTCTTCTCACCTTTATTTATTGAGGTTCCTCTCTTCTCATTCTTCAAGACTCAAGCAAGCAAACCTAAGGCTGCAACTCTCTCTCTCTCTTTGTATTATTCTTTAGGCATTTTTCCTCCATTCATAATATTGGGGTTTTTTCTTTTTTTTTCCCCTTATCAAATTCTTGTGTCTCTCTTGCTTTGGTGGTGCTTGGTTTGGCTACTTCAATCTATTTAGTAATCTCTTTCCTTCAAACAATTGCTTATTCATTAGTACTTTCCATTGTTCTTTTCTATTTCCTTTCACATCTAAATCCAATTAATCTGCTAAACCTTATAGTGATTCCAAAAAATTAATCTAACCATAATAATCTAAAACTTGAAAAGTAATTTGAGCAGAAGTAACTATCCAAAATTAGCATTCACTAAGTCAGAAAATGATTTAACTTAACAATTCAGAATCAACATCTACTTTAGATTTAATATGAATGAATTAGAAATAGCATAACTTAACAAAATACCAACACAAGATCATTCCAAAGATTGAGTGGGCCTTGCTCTTCCTTAGGTAAGATCCCTTAACACAGTGATTGAATTAACTCCTTGCTTTTATTCCCATTGATCAAAAGTAGAACGTAGAACAAAGTATTGTTGTTGAATTATAGAAATCTAATTGAAATTATCTAACTTCTAACTAAAATTGAAACATGGATATTTATAATAATATCCTTATTAGATTCTAACATGGCGTTAACTGCCAAGGCTTAAGGCGACTAGCTAAAGATTACAACAAAACTAAAACAAAATTGAAACTAGACTAAAGAGAACTATGCCAGATTGGCACTGGAAGTAGAAGTTCCATAACTGACTTATAAAGAAGTTGATTTGGACTTGAGTGATGCATCATCCAATAGGTCCCATCTCTAGCATAGTCATTAATCATGATTAAACAGAGAGTTTAACCATATCATCAATCTTTAAGATACCCTATTAAAAAACCCTTAAGAAAAGGATAATAATTATGGTAGTAAAAGATCAACACAACATAATTATCTTAGCTAATATCATCATAAAGTAATGCATTTAACATAAACCATTACTTCAAATATATCCACTAAATTAGCTAAGCATAAAGTAAAATAAGAAAATATGTTAATCTATAATCTACTACCAGTCATGTCAATTAACAACAATAACAAGTCTTTTTAAACATAAAATGCTCTAAATGAAAGTATTTTAAATCTCCCATCAGAGTTCAGTTCAATTTAATTCAATTCAATTCAATTCAATTCAATTCAATTCAATTCAATTATGGTTCAGTTATCTTCAATTGCATGTAGTTAGTTTGAGTTGCATGACTAATGACTTCAGTTGCATGATAGATAATAGGTGGATACATTCAGTTAAGTGTGGATGATCAATCATGCATAATCTTTGCATGAATTGGTGGAGAGATATGTTTTAGTTAACTAAGATTGACTTGGACCCACCTTGGGTTCCTGATTTGGCATCTTTGAGTTAACACCTTTTGCATGAGAAAATATTTCCAAGGCTCAATTAAGTGGGCCCATTCTTGGGCGCCAACTTTGAGGTGATGCTTGCAAGATATTTTCTTGACCAACGATTAGTTAAGTGTTCAGTTTAGGCTGCCTAAATTGAGGAGACTTTGGTTTTGAATTCATGTTACAGTGTGGAACTCTACTTGCATCATCTAGGTGTGGTTTTTGTGAGGACCTTTATGCTCTTGTATTTGATAACTCTTATGATTTTACATGTACATAATTATCTATTTATTGCAGTAATTGCATCATAGTTTATTTAAAGGTTATTAGGTTGAGCTTGTGCATGTGTAAGGGTTTGAAGCATGGCATGGGATGTGTGGATTCATGCTTGGTCACATGGAATGCATGGATATCTTGTGCTACAAGAAGTGCATAAGAGTTTTGTGCATGTTGTGAAGGATTGTTGAAGGAAAAGAAGCATATCAATCAAGGATTGATACAGTGTTATTGTAATCTTATTATAAGGTTAAATAAAATAAGCACTATTGATTTTGGTGGAGTTTTTTTCCGAAAGGGTTTCTCAACATATATGCTATGTCACTTCTATCTTCTTGTATCATTCTTCTACAATGTTTTGTCTCTTTCTATAATTGGTAAAATTGATCTAAATAGATTAATCATACACAAAGAATCGTGACAAAGAACACTTAATTAAATCTACATTCACATAGGTTTACAAGATTTAAGCTACAATTCACCTCCATTTTCAACATTTGGTATCAGAGCTAAAGTTTGGGTAGAGTTTGGGAAACCTTGATCTTAAAATTTTGAAGGTTTTTTGGTTGTAGTGGGAGCTTGTACTATTGTGTTATTAAAGATTTTTAAAAGAAGTATTTTACAATGAGTTCTACTTCTTGTCTAGATATTGAAAGATTCAATGGATTTAGTTAGGAGATGGTTATCATGATGTCATGGATAGCTTGGTTACATGTTTCAGTGGGAGCTTTTGATAGTGATGGTTTGATGTTTATCTTGTTGTCATGTATAGCTCGGTATCACAGTTTAGTGGGAGCTTTGGTAGGATATGGTTATCTCCATGTGATTTGAAGAAGTTTTAACATCTTGTTTCATGGAGGACCCTTAGAGTCTTTAGTAAGGGTGTTATTGTTCTTCTTTTGGAGAGGATATTTCTTTTTGGTTTCGAGTATTAATCATTTGCTTGGAGCTTCATGATTATGCGGGTTGCATTTGAAGTTGGCATGGATTGATTGATGGGTGCTCATGGATACTAGAGAGACTTGGGTTAGGTTGGATATTTCTTATGTTAAGAGATATTTGTTGGAATGGTTACTTGTTATAAAAAAAAAAATCAATAGTAAAGACCGATGAGCCTACACTTGGAAATGGATTTGAGCCCATCATAGACCTGATGAGACGGTTGTCTTTATTGAAAGCCTATATTGATTGGTATTGTATGCATAGGATAATCTTATATCCCACTCTTGGTCTACTCAGCAGGTAAATGATCTAAGAAGTGTTTCCCGCCTGATTATTAGATGCATTATTTATATGTATCTTGTCTTCTCTTATGATGCATTAGTCTTGAAAGTTGAGTTTTGAGGGATTGTTGAGAAGTAGATGCATGATTTTATGTATTTCCATTGTTCTCCTTGCAATCTTGAACTTGAGTTATTTCTAAGGATTTGTGTAGGAGAGGTATAGGAGATAGTTAGTGGCTTTGGGAATATTCCCTTTTGTTGTGGGAATTTTTGGCTAAGTTTGATCTACTTTATGTGAGAGGTTTACATCTAAGTTCTGCCATGTTTCATTATAAGTTGAATGGTTAGATGTTGATATCCTTTTAGTTTGGGAGTGTTGAAGGAGATCTTACTTTACACAATTTGGCATATGTTAGTATGTTATAAGAACATGGTTTGATTTGAAGGTTATCTCTTTGTGGGAATATTATCTTCTTCTTGAAGGTTCTTGTGTTATGAGAGATGTATTTTGTATAACATTGTATACTTCTTTGACAATATGATAGAGTTAGCCACATTCTCTATGTGAAGTGTTGTAGGAGGACTTGTTAATGTTGTGATCTTGTTTTCATATTTGGCATTACCTGTGCAGTGGGAGTTCTAGAAGGTATATGTGTTATGTATGAGAGGGGCACCTCTCTTAGACTAGTTACACTTTACTACAAAGAGTTACTTTAGAGGTTTTTTATTGCATTTCTATGTGTGTTATTACCTTGACGTATTATTTTGTAGGATGTTGGATATACAAGGACTTGTTTGCAGATTTTGGTTTTTATGTTGATAGCATGAAGTTATACCTATGATAGTTTGGTTACAGAGACTTGGTAAATCTATTGATTGAGAAAGTTGACACTTTGATCAATGTTGCAAATAAGTTCTCTTGGTGCAACAAGGCCATTGGCCTTGAGTCCTATACTTAATTTATAATAAATGATTCCTTGTTTAGAATAATTTCAATTATAATGTCAAGTGGGAGAATGTTGGGATTAGGATGCCATTTAATTGCAATCCTAAACATATTTCATGTATCTCCTAAGTCCTTGGAAAGTGTTCCCCAACACTACGATTAGAAAGAGATTAAATTCGAATGAAATGAACATGTAAATTGATATTTGTGATTATTCCTAAATGATAGGAACATGTGGGGAAATCCAAGAAGGGCTCATACAAAATAGGAGAACATGGGGTGCCCACATGGAAGGTGGAACCCACCTTACTTCAGTTAACTATTTGTAGGATTGATAACACTTTAGTAAGGCATGTAAAGATCCTACAAGTTAGGGATTGATATTTACATGAGTGGAGTTCAGTTCAATTTAGTTCAGTTTAGTTCAGTTTAGTTATGGTTTTGTTATCTTCAGTTGCATGTAGTTAGTTTGAGTTGCATGACTAATGACTTCAGTTTCATGACATATAACAAGTGGATACATTCAGTTAAGTGGGGATGATCAATCATGCATAATGTTTACATGAATTGGTGGAGAGATATGTTTCAATTAACTAAGATTGACTTGGACCCACCTTGGGTTCCCAACTTGGCATCTTTGAGTTAACACCTTTTGCATGAGAAGATATTTACAAGGCTCGGTTAAGTGGGCCCATTCTTGGGCACCAACTTTGAGGTGATGCTTGCAAGATATTTTCTTGAACAATGATCAGTTAAGTGTTTAGTTTGGGGAACCTAAATTGAGGAGACTTTGGCTTTGACTTCATGTTATAGTGTGGAATTCTACTTGCACAATCTAGGCATGGTTTTTTGTGAGGAGATTTATGCTCTTGTATTTGATAACTCTTATGAGTTTACATGCACAAGAATTGTCTATTTATTGCAGAAACTGCATCAAAGTTTATTTAAAGGTTAGTAGGTTGAGCTTGTGCATGTGTGATGGTTTAAAGCATGGCATGGGATGTGTGGATTCATGCTTGGTCACATAGAATGCATGGATAGCTTGTGTTGCAAAAACTGTATGAGAATTTTTTGAAGGTTGTGAAGAAGGATTGTTGAAGGAAAGGAAGTATATCAATCAAGGATTGATATAGTGTTATTGTAATCTTATTCTAAGGTTAAATAATACAAGAACTATTGATTCTAGTGGAGTTTTTCCCAAAATGGTTTCTCCATACATATATTTTGTGTCACTTATATCTTCTTGTCTCATTCTTCTACATTCTTCTATCTCCTTCTACAATTGGTAAAATAGATCTAAATAGATTAATCATACATAAAGAATCATGACAAAGAACACTTAATTAAATCTACAGTCACATAGGTTTACAATTTTTAAGCTACAATTTCACCTTCATTTTCAACATGCTTTTGGCTTTGTTGAAGAGTGGGTCCAGTGGATTGTCATGTGTTACTTCCACTTATTTCTTGGTGCTAATAATTGGTGAGCCTTCTCTTTTTAGTACTTCTAGAGGCCTTCATCAAGGGGATCCTCTCTCTCCTTATTTATTATTCTTGTTGAAGGTCTAGGGAGATTGGTGAAACATAATCTAGAGTTGGGTTTTATTTAAGGTTGGGTGTGGGGAAATGGTTTGCCTCCTCAGTCTCACCTGTAAGTTGTGGATGATACTGGTGTAGAGCACTATGTTTATCTATTTTGTGAATTGACTTTAGATAGGTTGAATGAGTTAAGATTTTTTCAAATAAGGCCATGTTAGGACATCTTGTAATGTTGTTTTAGTCTTTAAGGTCAAGGTGGGTTAGTATGCAAATGTTGATAAAATTGAAAAATGTTGGCATTCCAAAATATTGTAAAGTGCAAAAATTGAAAATCGAAGGGAATGCCAATGGTCAAGTTGGTTGGAAAGGTAGTTGAGGAGGTTGATTCAATTCATTTTGAGGGAGAATTCTTTAAATGGATGAGATAACTCATTGTGAAGAGTTTTTGTAAGGTTTTGGTTGATAAAAAAATAATAAACTCTTGAAATTTTGTTCTTTCCTCTGGAACTTCTGATCTTTTGCAATTCTAGGATTTTGTACTTGCCTGTACAAAGTTTCTTTATTCTCTCTTGCATTGAATTAGGTGGACATGTGAGTAAACTCTTGCATGCATCTGATTTGGAGGAATCTTGAGGATTTTAGTGCAATTCATACACAAATTTTTGAAATCGGGTCTGTAATTGACAGTTTGAGGTGTTAGAAACCAAGATCAAACATGCAAACCAGAAAATCCTTCCATAGAAGAGAAAATTAAAAAAAAAGCAAGAGGTTTGCATGAAGATGTACAAATTGATATTATTCAGGAATTCATAAATTACATGAGATGATTTTCTTTATAAAAGCAATGTATGCGTAATCCTAAAAGGAAACCCTAGTGTGCACACTTAATAATTAATAAATAATTAGTTATTAATGTGCCTAAGTTTAGATTAAGTAACTAAAGTGATAAGTGACTTAATTAATTAACCAATATGATGTAATTAATTAAGTGAAATAACTTATTACTCTAATGCCCCCCCTTAAGATGAACTTAGGAAATAGCTAAAACAATAAGGAAAAGATGCATAAAAGCAAAGATGGGTCCCAGAAACAAGGCCTGATCAGGTACCCATGTACAAATGCAATGAATGAGATAGAGAAGAAAAACCTAGTGGGACAAAACCCCCTACAATGAAATGACCTATTGCAAAGAAGCACTGGAAGAACACTGTGGAGTAACACTAGAACCTGAATATGGCAAGCAAGGAAAGATACTTCTATTTACAAGAAACCAAATGAGAGTCACTGAAGGACTCGGGCAGAATCATAATAATGCAACAACAGACCCAATGCCATGGAACACTAGAAAACTCACAAACTGGAACAACCTTAGAATCTATGAAGCAACTGGCTCGCACTCACAAAAGGATATGAATATCACAGTGAAACTTTCCTAGGAATTGGACATTTTGATAGGTGACTAATATCTTTCTATGGATGTTCATTTACTTGTCAAACCAGGGGACGTAGACTTTAAATGGCGTAGCAAAATATATGCACTAGGAATTTGTTTTGGTCAAATCTTAGCAAAAATACATACTGGAAAGAAATTCTATCTAAGCTATAGAATGGTAATGCAGAATTCTTTAACTCAACTATGCTTGATTAAAACAGAAACTGCGGCTACGACTGAAGCACAAACCATGAACTGGCCTTATGCTATAGGAACAGTCCACAGGGATGGACTCTCTATGCTGTAGGAGCAGTGTAAGACTGAGTTTGCATAAAAACTTCAAAAGATGAAAGCTAACTGGATATCAGCAGAAAAGAACATCTAACTAATTAACTACAGATACTTACTAAGTGGGCCCCCTTAGCAAGCATCTATTGATTACACAGATGCTGAACTCAGAACTTCATCGATCTTTATTCATGAAAACAGAACGAAATACATTGTCTTGTTGGTGTGAAAACTAACAACAAACTCCGCTTCTGGTCAAACAGATTCTATCTTTCATTATCATACTGATTCTTACATGATCTCTGCTACTCTATTTCTATCTTACCTAAAAAATCATCTATTACTCATTCTATTCATCTTCTACCACTACCTCGCGCAGGAGGAGTATCTTATTTTTAAATTAAAAGAACAACTAACTAACTAACTTCATCAAAGAAAGACGTGGAAGTAAAGTATATCCCTGAATCAAGGAACAAACTTCATAAATGAATTTATGTGTTCAACCCGATTCAGAGAGAATCTAGCGCTCCACTCTCTCCAAATTGACTTTCCATTAAAAAATCTTTCCAAATCGGTTTCGATCAAAGAGTCTTTGGTGGAGCTTCCTCAAAGTCGTGCAGGAAATGGGCTTTACTGCAAGGCCGAGATTGGTTGCGCTTGACTCGATCATTCTTCAACAACCTGCGAAACAAAAGGTAACAGACGTGCAAGAAAAGGCATATGGTACATACACGATATCTATTCATTAATCACACATTTCAAATTTACTTCACCATTCAAAAATTGTATACAATATACCAGCCATTTTCGGGAGTCAACAGGGCAATAAATGCAATCAAGTCAACACAATAGGCTGGAGGAATATAAAAGTGTCTTGTTACAGGATATCCCCATAAAAGGTTTCAACAAAGTTTAAACAGCCATGAAATAGCAAAAAAGAAGTCATTTAAAAGTTTATCATAACATCAAATTATGAGCATATTTTAGGCTCATCACTGCCCCCTACTTAGCCCAATGCTGGTCCTCTAGCATTAACTTTCCTGGTGGTTTCTCTGAAGTCAGTAGTGGCTGCATGACTCTGGAATGGATGTCTAAACCTGTAATAGAATCCTCTGAAATCCTGGCACCTTGCATATCTGCGGTCTTCTAATTCACTGCTAAGATTTGTAGCCTGATGAGGATACAGGGGCCACATTAGCATAGGGGGTCTGAATGTTAGTGGCAGCCACAATTCAAATCTTGTTTGAAGTCCCAATTGAATATATCTGCTGGTTCATTTGAGTGCAGCTGTAAAGTTTAAGGGACCATGTGGTTCTGACTTTCTTAACCCAACAGTCAACTTTTCCCATCTTTTCTCAGTTCTGGTATATGCTAATCTCCAAAATGAATATTGTTGTGCCTGGAATTCATCATATACTTGCTTTCTGATGTCAAATATTTTTGCTCTGGCTGAAAAATTATTAATACCATATGTCAATGCAAACCAATCTTTCAGCATTGCATGTGGGTTTGAAATTTGAGAGCGTAATGGGACAGGCTCTATTTTCTCAATTTCCTCATACGTTTCCCACTGTCTGCCATAATTCACCTCATTTGCTACCCACGACATGAATACTCTCAAATGAATATCACCAATGTATGGAAGAGGTTTCCATTCTGTTTCAAGTGGTATTAAAAATCCATGCAAATAGAATTCACACAGAGAATTCCTTAACCAGTTAGGGGCTGCTTGATATGCTTCATAAAACTCTTTGGCAGAATGAATTATGGGGTCTTGGTTTCTGGAAATTCTCATCAATTGAAACCATAAAAACTGTTCTTTGAGGCACAGAGCATAAACTCTGGGTGGCGGTCTGCATTCCATAATTTGACCAGTTACCTTTAGCATTTCATCCATTTTTTCTTTCAATTCAGCAATTTCCTGTTTCTGATTTTCAATTTTCTTTTTCAAATTCTTCTTTTCTATTTGCCACAGACTTTGTTGCATATCAGTCTGGGCAACGTGTTGAAAAGTCACAGTTTGCAGTGTAACTGTTTCCCAATTATTTTTAACAAATTCTAGAAATTTAATTAAAAAGATCCTCCTATACACAACAATGGCTTTACACATTGCAGGATGAAATACAACTTCATTAGGCACATTTATTTGTTCAGCCTGTTCTTGTTCTTGCTGCAGGATAAATTCTTCTTGTTGCTGCGGTGAAGAAGTCTGTGCTTCCTCCGAGAATTACATAGCAGCATTAACCAAATCATCAAGACTTGGCAACTCGTGCCCATTATGCCCTACTTCTTTTGTCTCTACTTGTTCCTCTTCAGGAACAACCGAACTCTGAGCAGCATTCTCAGATTCATTCCGAGAAATACTAAATTCAGATTCAACAGACCCTTCTGAAATTACAATTACCTCAGGTTTCGGTGAAACAAGGGGGGTCCTAAATTGTTTCCTTGTGGAAACCCTCCTTGGTATTGATGTGGCTGCAGGAGGTGTTCCGGTAGGTTTTCTTTTTCTTGTTTGTTCAGGGGGCTCTGCCCTACCAGAGGATGATGGTGAGCTGAAAATATCAACAGTTGCTGCTGTAGGAGAAACTGTTGTAGGGGAAGGTGCTACAGGAGAGGAGCATTACCTTTTCTGAGAACAAGGGTCAGATTTTGGGGACCCTTCTGCCTTTGATTTTTCTTTCTCCCTCCTAGCGGCAGACCTAGTTTGTACCCTAGCAGAGGATTCAGCTGTGACAGCTACAGGATCGGGTGCTACAGGAGTAGATGACCCTTGCCCTGTTCCACTAGTAGATGCAATTTCTTTCTTCTTTCTTTGGGGCCGTGGGGTAATTACCCTAGGGGGTTGTGGAGGTTGCAAACTCTTTTGGGCAACAAATTGTTGCCAAGAGAGAGGTGAAACGTCTCTCAAAGAGCGCTTAATAAGCAATTTAATAAGGCCATGATGAGTGACAGAGTTATCTTTCCCTTGTTGAGTTCCATGGGCACTTTGCTCTAAAAACTTTAACAAGAAATTTAGAACATTCAAAGCCAACCCATGCCTTATATGGCTTAATAATTTAAAATGATGCGAATGCAGATAGAAAAAATAGCCTTCACAGGTTAAATACCTCATTATATAAGTGGCATACTCTGAATATGGAAGAGGCAGTGACACTCACTTGCATCCTTGCTTGGAGATGTCTAGAGGTCCATCAGTAGGCATTGAAAATTCAGCCCTTGCAACTGCAGCATCTGAAGAAAAGTTTTCTCCAACGGCTGGGAGCCCGGTTACCTCAGCAATTTTGTCTTTGGTTGCAACAACTGTTAGACCCCATATGGTGGCTTCCCCTTTAGAAAGTGTTCTCAAAAATTCTGTCGCAACCTCCTCATCAAAATCATTTAAATTCAGAAAATAATTTAACCATCCACAGAGGCTAAATGCTTGGACTGTCTGCGGGTTTTGCAACAACAATTCATGAGCTACAGGCTCATGTCGTACCAACTGACCACCCATATTACAATTTTTCTAGCTGAACTCAATTTCTTGCTGAAGATTCAAATTCTTTATTTCCTTTTCTGCTCTGATTTTTCTCTAGCAGGCCGCCACATTTCTTTCTTTTTTCCAAAAATAAACTTTTTTAAACAAGCAGTCTTAATCATAATTTGCAAAAAAAAATGCATTAAAGATGGTCATGCAATCACGTTTGGAAAGTACCAGAAATATATTAAAGAAAGATTATTTTGCAGTTATGGCAGTGGCAAAAAGACAGGCTTCAAACGATGGATTACCCCGCCCCCTACTTAAAAGATGACATGTGTCCTCACATGTACTAAAAAATAGGTAGAGATTCGGGTGATAATGACCGGTACATGCATTGCAGTAATTGAATAGAATGAAATAAATCAAATATGTGATAAGAAAAGATATGGCGTACCTTTAGTAATTGCACGTACGTGTGAAGAAAGATGACGGCGCTGCGTGAATTGACAAGTTGGAAAGATATCTTAATTAAGGTTGATGCAAACGGTTGAAGTGGATGGGTGACGTGGGAAGATGAAATGTACGAATAAAATGAATGGATGGAATGGATGGATGGAAGATAAAGAAGTGAGGTGGGGGCGATAAATGAAAATGGAGAAAAGGGTTTTCTTAAAAAGAAAACCTTTATTATGGGCATGTTTTTTAAAAATTACGGGAACGCTGCAGGAGAGAGGCTAGAGCCTTCAGTTGCAGGAAGAGTAGCGGGAGGAACCTGAATGAACTGCTTCATGAAGTCTTCCTTGGAAACTGGCTTATGGTACAGTCGGAGTCGGTGGCCATTGACGAGCAATTTGAAATGGACTGGATCAATTTTGACCAGCTACACAGCTCCGTTGTCAAACACATTTTCAACCTCATAAGGCCCAAGCCAGCGTGTTGTGAGTTTACCCTTATTTTTTTAGTACCTGAAATCATATAACAAAGCCCAATCTCCAGCAGAAAATTTTCTGGTTTTGATGTGCTGATCATGCCATCTCTTTCTCTGCTGTTGGATTACTTTTGTATGTTGTAGGGCGGCTTTTCTCATTTCGTCCAAAGTATTTAGCTGCAGGATACGGTCCTTCTATGCTTCGGATAAGTCCATGTTGAGTTCAAGAGCTGTCCTCAAAGTTTTATGTTCAAATTCAATAGGTAACATAGCTGTTTTCCCGTAAAGCAACTCAAAAAGTGTAAACCCAGTTATTGTTTTCCATGTAGTTCTGTAAGCCCAAACTACTTCAGGAAGTCTATTACTCCAGTCTTTCTTATGAATCTGCACTGTCTTTGTGAGGATCGCTTCAATTTCTCTGTTTGTTACCTCCGCCTGACCATTGGCTTGAGGATGATAGGGGCTGGACTTCCTGTGTTTGATCTTATAGCCATTCATAAGTGCAGTGATCAGATTTGACGTAAACTGAGCTCCTTGATCAATTACCAGCTCTCTGGGGACTCCAAATCTGGTGAAAATTTGTTCATACAAAAATTTAGCAACTTTGTTATCTCGGGCATTAGTCATAGCTTTTACCTTGACCCATTTTGTGACATAATCCATGCAAACTAGAATATATGACTTTCCATTTGATGGTGGATCAATTGGCCCCACAAAATTCATCCCCCATTTATCAAAAGGGGTGACTATCACCTGTGGATATAGTGGCATTTCATCTGACTTAGTTGGTCTTCCCATACACTGGCATTTGTCACACTTCTTTGTATAGGCCACAGCATCCTTGTGTAATGTTGGCTAGTAATACCCTGTTGTAAGGACTTTCATTGTTGTTCTTTTTGCTGCAAAATGCCCTCCACATGGTTCATCATGGCAGGCATGCAATATATCATAAGTCTCATCTTCTCTTACACATCTTCGTATTACTTGATCAAGGCCAGTATAGAACAGACAATTGGCAATCCAAGTAAAGTTGAAACTTTTCTCTGTCAACAACTTCTTTTCTTTTGGGAAAAAATGAGCTGGTATTCTGTTTGCTGCCAGATAATTAGCAATATCTGCATACCAGGGTGTATGTGCAGCAATGGAAAATAAGTGTTCATCTGGAAATCTATCATCAATGACCTCTTGTTCTTCAGATGCAACTGATTGAAGTCTTGATAAAAAGCCAGCTACAACATTAGCTCTTCTTGGTTTGTCAATAATTGTGATATCAAATTCTTGCAACAATAGGAGCCATCGTGCCAATCTACCAAAAATGGCAGGTTTGTTCATCAGGTACTTGATTGCTGCATGGTCGGTGTGGACAAATATCTGATAACCTGTGACATAATGCCTGAATTTATTCAAAGCATATACTACTGCAAGCAATTCCTTTTCTGTAACAATATAGTTGAGCTCAGGACCTTAAAGGTTTTTGCTGATAAAGTAGATAGCATGCTCAATTGAATTTTCTTTTTAACTTAAAACAGCTCCTATACCAAAATCAGACGCATCAGCATGTATGTGAAAAGGCAGGTTCCATTTTGGACCTTGAAGAACAGGGGCTTTGGTAAGCAAGTCCTTTAGCTGCAGGAAGGATTTTTCGCAGGCCTCGGTCCACTCAAATTGGGAATCCTTTGTTAACAAAGCATAAAGTGGACTGACAATTTTACTAAAGTTTTTTATAAACCTTCTATAATACCCTGCATGACCAAAAAAATTTCTAACATCTTTTTGTTTTGCAGGAGTTTGTAAATTCTGAATAACTTCAATTTTAGTAGGGTCAACCTGAATTCCATTTTTTGAAATATGATGACCTAGAACAATACCTTCTTCCATCATTAGAAAGCACTTTTCACTGTTTAGAGATAAATTTTGCTCTCTACACCTTTTTAATACTTTTTCTAAATTCACCAGTACTTCTTCAAATATGACTCCATATGTAGTGAAATCATCCATATAAATCTCCATACATTTATGAGATATATCAGCAAATATACTAATTACTGCTCTCTGAAATGTTGCTGGTGCATTGCATAAGCCAAAAGGCAAGACCGAATAAGCAAATGTTCCCCATGGATAGGTAAAAGTGGTCTTGTCTTGATCTTCATGGGCAATTTTTATCTGATTATACCCACTGTAACCATCTAAGAAGGAAAAATATTTTTTACCAGACAGAGAATCTAGTACTTGGTCTACAAAAGGTAATGGAAAATGATCTTTCTCAGTGGCATTGTTCAACTTTCTGTAATCTACACATACTCTCCATTTTCCTCCTTTCTTGGGGACAATGACTAATGGAGAAACCCATTGGCTGTCAGAAATTGGGTAAATAAACCCAGTATCAAGCAACTTTTGAAGTTCATTTTTCACTATTTCTCTAAGTGCTGGATTTACTCTTCTCTGAGGTTGTCTAACTGGTGAACAATCTTCTTTGATATATATCCTATGAGTACAGACTCGAGGATCTATTCCCTGCATGTCCCTATATTCCCATGCAAAAGTTTTATGCTGTTCTTGTAGCATTTTTAATAAGTCATCCTCTTGAGACTGAGACAACTTACTATTAACATTCAAACAATGATCTGGAGACAATTCTATCTGCTTAATAAGATTACTCATAGAATCAACAGGTAATGTTTGTACCTCTTGTGGAAGCAAGTTATGAAAAATTGTCGGAAGTTTAGGCAATGAACTCTCAGAATCTAGCTGCTGCAGGAAACATTGATGCTGACTGTCACTTGGATCAGATAAACTATCTGCATCAAGATTGAATTGCAGAATTTGAAAAAGCAAAGCATCTTCACTTTGAAGTTGAGAGAATGGATCATTTTGAAGCATCATCAATTGAGCCAAAGAATTGGCTTCTTCAGTTTCTTCTCCCACATCTGGCCAAACAGGTTGGGACAAATCTGGTTGAGGTTTAGCAGGCGGATACAAAGCCAATTTCTTTGTGGACTGCCCATCAGAAATGGTCATATCTCCAGAACGGCATCCTATAAAAGCATCAGCAGTTGCTAACCATGGCCTACCAAGGATAACTGGATACCCTCCTAAAGTTGCCTTAACTGATAATATTGTAAAATCAGCAGGATACTCCCAAGATTCAAGAGTGACAATTACATCTTCTATCATCCCATCAGGTTTGACTGTGGAGCTGTCTGCAAGCTGCAGAACTGTGGGTGTAGACCTAATTTTGAAATATTCAAGGAGTCCATAGTATGCTTTGTCATTACATTAATGGCAGCTCCTAAATCAATCAAAACATTTTTTACAACTTGGCCATTTATATGTATCTGTACTACAGGGCTTCCAGGGTCAATATACTTTGGAATGACTACATTTCCCAACATTATATCAGCCAATTTCCCTAAGACATGAATTGTTTGGGGATCCTTTTTCTTTCGTCCAGGCTTCTTCAAACAGGCTTCTTTAATAGCTTTTCCAAAAATAGGAACATCTTTAATAGCCTGAAACAAAGGGATTTGAATTTGCACATTTTTGAGCTGATCTAGAATATCAAAAGTGGGTTCTTCCATGAGTTTAGATTCAGTACTTTGTAACCTCTGAGGAAAAGGTGGTTTATCTTGTCTCTGCAGAACAGGTTCCATAGAAACTGTATCTGGTATAGGTATGTGCTCAGTGGAAACAGCAGGTGCATTAGATTCTTCAAGGGGTGAATCAGATATTTTTGTAATCAGAGGTGGTTTGGGAGTAAGTAAAGTAGTTCTAGACCTTAGATGGATGTCATTAACATTTAAGGCATAAGCTTGATATTGGTTGGCTTCAAAAATAGATACAGGCTGTTGAGGCTGCTGTTGTTGCTTATTATTGGGATTAGGCAACGGCTGGGCAGGCATAGGCGTTTGCTTTGGAGGTCCAGGATTTGTGATAGTTGCTGCAGGAGGCGGCATAAGGGCCTGTTGTTGTGGCTATGGAGGCTGCAAGAAGCTAAGAGACTGGTTTTGCCATTGTTGAGGACCTCTCCATTGAGGATTTTGTTGCCAATTTCCTGAAGGTGGGGTCCATTGACCTTGTGGCTGCTGCCAACCTCCTTGAGGAGATTGCCACTGTGGGGTTTGATAATTAGACCAACTTGGTTGAGGTGGATTCCATGGTGGTGGTGGTCCATATGCTTGTTGACATTGGTTATTATAGCCAGAATAGGGATTACCAAAAGTTAAAGGGTCTTGAGGCATACCTTGCCTTTGGGCCCATGGTCTCCTTTGAGCAACAAAGAACACTTGATCATCATCACCTTCCACTAGTTTGAAATCAGTAGGCAGCTGTCTGGCTTCCAGATTAGCCACCATCTTGCATCTGCAATCATGCTTCTTTTGTCTACAGTAGGGACATAACTCAGCCAAAGCTACCTCAGCTTCTGCATGTTTTTTCTGAGCTTGCATAGTGTCTAATTGTGTAGCCATATTATTAATGATGTCCTACTTGAAATCAGATAGCAGATTTGTGATCTCCATTTGGGAAACTCCACCAGAAGAAGACTTCCCCACTGAAGCATGATGACCTCGACCTTTCTTAACTATTGCTCGAGAGTAGTTAAGGCATATCTTCTGTATATCATCCCAAGGCAGTTGAGTTATATCACCTCCTCCCATTAGGTCTAGGGCGTCAATACAGGAATCACTGATTCCCCTTAGAAAGAGTAGTTTCTGAGAGTCCTCGTTAAGAGTATGGTTTGAGTTCCTTTTTAATGAAAACAAAAACCTTGAAATATAATCCTTCAGACTTTCATCCTCCTTCTGCTGAATTCAGAATATGTCATCACCTTTGCTGACACTCTTACAATATTCCTTATATTTTTCAAGGAATTTCGTCTTCATGTCTGCCCAACTATTTACAACGGCTCTTCCTAGACTCATGAACCATCTGAGAGCTCCCTCCTTCAAAGTGGAAGGAAATAGCTTCAGTTTATGAGCATCGGTGTTGTAGTCATAACTGCGACAGAGGACATCAAATTCAAATAGAAAGGTTTCTGGGTCTTCTGTGACCAGGCCATAAAACTTTGGAAGCAAGGAAGAGGGGATGTTTTTAAGATTATCAGTATCTTGTTGGAGAACAATGGGAAACTCAAATGCAAGAGGTGGATTATTAGGTGGATTATTTGCCATGTCTGGGTGCTGGAATAGCAGAGCAAATGGATTTTCCTCAGGTTCGTTATCAGCTAGGTCAAATGGTAGTTCAATAAACAGATTTTCAGGGAGGAACCTTCCCAGTGCGTCTCTTTTTCTTCTATGCATGCAATATGGTGAGTAACGGCTTGAAAGATTTTAAAATTTTTTGACTAACAGACTAAACTAATGTTGAAAATGACTTTGTCAGACTCCTAGTTAGACACCATCCCCGACAACGGTGCCAAAAATGGCTCGCACTCACAAAAGGATATGAATATCATAGTGAAACTTTCCTGGGAATTGGACATTCTGACATGTGACTAATATCTTTCTGTGGATGTTCATTTACTTGTCAAACCAGGGGATGTAGACTTTAAATGGCGCAGCAAAATATATGCACTAGGAATTTGTTTTGGTCAAATCTTAGCAAAAATACATACTGAAAAGAAATTCTATCTAAGCTACAGAATGGTAATGCAGAATTCTTTAACTCAACTATGCTTGATTAAAATAGAAACTGTAACAGCTACGACTGAAGCACAAACCATGAACTGGCCTTATGCTGCAGGAACAGTCACAGGGATGGACTCTCTATGCTGCAGGAGCAGTGTAAGACTGAGTTTGTGTAAAAACTTCAAAAGATGAAAGCTAACTGGATATCAGCAGAAAAGAACATCTAACTAATTAACTACATATACTTACTAAGTGGGCCCCCTTAGCAAGCATCTACTGATTACACAGATGTTGAACTCAGAACTCCATCAATCTTTATTCATGAAAACAGAACGAAATACATTGTCTTGTTGGTGTGAAAACTAACAACAAACTCCGCTTCTAGTCAAACAGATTCTGTCTTTCATTATCATACTGATTCTTACATGATCTCTGCTACTCTGTTTCTATCTTACCTAAAAAATCATCTATTACTCATTCTATTCATCTTCTACCACTACCTCGCACTGGAGGAGTATCTTATTTTTAAATTAAAAGAACAACTAACTAACTAACTTCATCAAAAAAAGACGTGGAAGTAAAGTATATCCCTGAATCAAGGAACAAAATTCATAAATGAATTTATGTGTTCAACCCGATTCAGAGAGAATCTAGTGCTCCACTCTCTCTAGATTGACTTTCCATTAAAAAATCTTTCCAAATCGGTTTCGGTCACAGAGTCTTTGGCGGAGCTTCCTCAAAGTCGTGCAGGAAATGGGCTTTACTGCAAGGCTGAGATCGGCTGCGCTTGACTCGATCATTCTTCAACAACCTTCGAAACAAAAGGAAACAGATGCGCAAGAAAAGTCATATGGTACATACACGATATCTATTCATTAATCACACATTTCAAATCTACTTCACCATTCAAAAATTGTATACAATATACCAGCCATTTTCGGGAGTCAATAGGGCAATAAATGCAATCAAGTCAACACAATAGGCTGTAGGAATATAAAAGTGTCTTGTTACAGGATATCCCCATAAAAGGTTTCAACAAAGTTTAAACAGCCATGAAATAGCAAAAATGAAGTCATTTACAAGTTTATCATAACATCAAATTATGAGCATATTTTAGGCTTATCAGCAACAATAGATGATAAAATGATGTGATACTGAAATAAAGTGCAAAGATTCAAGTTTCACCCTTCCAACTACTAAAACATCCAAGTAATCTCCAAAACACCCATCGGGACAAATCTGGAATAATGATCAACCTGGGACAGATACAGGAAAAAGTGCATGTACAACAACATAGAGCTCCTCAATACCTTTCCAACACCGCAAAGATAGAAAAAATTGAAGATCATGGCAAAAACTTATGAGCTTGAAGGCCATAAATGAACATCTTACTTCAAAAAAAAATAATTGCAGCTAAATAGAAAAATACTGAAAAAAAACTACACCACAAGATAGTGCTCATAACCAACTTTTCAGTGATATCTTGTTTTCCCGATTTTGATACCGTATGCCCAAGTTATGCCAAAAAGAAAAAAATTTCTTCTTGAAGGAAAATTAGGGCTAGGAGGGGGCAAAGAGGGTCATATGGCCACTGATGTCATTGAATTACGAGCTTAAATTTGACAGCCATATAGCCATCACAGAAAAAAAAATCCCCATGCAAGAAAAATGATAGTTGTTTGGAAACTGCAACATGGTCAGAATATTCTGGCCAGAATATGTTGAGGGAACAAGGAATATTCCCTAAATCACCACCATTGGTTGAAGATTCTATGGGAAATTTTGTCTGTTGTTTTTGTGAGGGGCCTTTCGAATTTGACTGCAACTACCATTGCATTTATGGAGGTCATCGGATGCGCGTCGGTGATTGAACATCAATGAAATCAAAGGAAGTCAGCCAATGGAGAGAAGGTCATCGAGTATAGGTAGTTAGACAACAAAGGTCATTGTCGACAACCCTAAGCCTGTCGGCGTGTAGGGAGGGGCCCGCACGGCCTACAAAAAATGCAAGTACCTTGCAGGTACCTTCATAAATGGCACCTGCACAAAAAAAAACACCTCCCCAAAAATTTATCCACCGCCCCCTTTCAAATAATTTTTTTTTCAAAAAAAAATTTGCTATTCTTTTTTTTTTTAAAGCAAAATTTGATTTTTAAAAAAAAACAATAGTTGTTTTTTTTTGCATGTAGGAATTTTTTTTAAAAAACTCGATTGTCTACGCATGCAAATCGAGACAGATAGGACCCAAATCTATAGGGATCTATGTGCCCTTAAAAAAAATTCCTCTCATTGCAACTGCTTAGATTTGAGAAAAGGACAGGAAATCTTAAGGTTTTTGGCCGCTTCGGATGTAATGGCAATGTCCATTCTGCTCCAAGATGCACCAAAAAAATGCTCAAAGTCAGATCCCTCGAGGAACCCTGAACGTGGTCTACAATGATTTTCTCTACAAATCTGAGAAGGGGTTGCATATCAAGGCTCCGATACCATGTTAGAAACCAAGATTAGACATGAAAACCAGAAAAGCCATCCATAGAAGAGAAAATCAGAAAAAAGCAAGAGCTTTGCATGAAGATGTGCAAATTGATATTATTCAGGAATTCATAAATTACATGAGATGATTTGCTTTATAAAAGCAATGTATGCATAACCCTGAAGGAAACCCTAAAAGGGAACCCGAGTGTGCACACTTAATAATTAATAAATAATTAATTATTAATGTGCCTAAGTTTAGCTTAAGTAACTAAAGTGATAAGTGACTTAATTAATTAACCAATATGATGTAATTAATTAAGTGAAATATCATATTACTCTAATAGGTTTGAGGGTTAGTATGGAATAAAATGCCATTCCACCTATTGTACATACTATAATTCAATGGAATAGGCCTAATTAAAGTAGGATATAACTTATGAGTAAAGATATAATGTTGGAAAGGTCATTTGAAGAGTTTTACAATGCTGCCATAGTAGAAAGTTTATATCGTAGGCCTAAAACGTAAGGCTAGAAATGGTAATAAGAGGTTCAAATTGATTAAGAACAAGCTTGAATATGATGGAATTAGTATGATTAGGTGGATATTGATGAGATTAAATTTTTCAAGGGTAAGGGAGGTCAATTACATGTTTGGGCATGAATCCCTAATTGAGAAAGATGGTTTTTGAATGGAAAAGTGTGGTTTTAAATGTAAAAGTGGGTAAAGTTTGGGAGAAGCATAATATGAAGGATTATTAAGCTTGTGCATGTTAGATTAGGTTTTTTTAAGTAGTTTTAAGGTTGCATGTGGCCTGGAGATGGCTTTTTCAATAAACCCTTGTTTAATTTGAAGAAAAGGAGGGTTTCATGGAATGAGACTCTAGAAAGTCAATTTTGGATTAGGGGTTGGAGAATCTAAGGTTTTGGAGGTATTTGAGGACTCTCTAATGATATTTTGAGTTGGAAACAAGTTTGGAGGTGATTTCCTTTGTAAAATTGGGCTAATTAGAGCCCTTTTTAGCACAAAAAATCATTTTAAGTGGAGTTAGTCCAAAGTGACCATATGAGATTTCATGATATGATTTGGTTGGGTGCAATGGGTGCTCAAAAAGGTGCACATTTTATGGGATTGGAAGATTGGTTGAGACTTAAGACTTGAAAGGAAGGTCTAGGCATCTACTAGGCAAGTAGGGTAGTTGTAAAGGAGGTAACCCTAGAGAGGGTTTTGAAGACTTCAAAGGTGGTTAAAACATTCCAAATTTTATTGATTAGGTCAAGGACCTCCCTATCATGCTGCATCAATTGGTATCAGAGCGCAATACTGATCTGAGGAAGGAAGCGTTGTATTAGAGAAAGGACAAAATGAATGCCCTGGTTAGAGAATTAATTGAAGAGAAGGAGATGCTATAGAGAAGAGTACTTTTCAAAACCACCTACAAGTGTAATGGAAAGTTATGTACTATATTGATAGATTCTAGTAGCTTAGATAACATGGTGTCACAAGAAATGGTTGATAAATTGAATTTGACAAGGATACCTCATGAAACACCCTACTATACATTTCTTGGTTGAATGATGAACATTTTCTTTTGGTTAAGGAGAAATCTTGGGTTGAGTTCAGTATAAGTAGGGTTATAAGAATAGAATATTATGTGATGTGGTACCTATGAGTGTATGCCACTTGTTATTAGGGAGACCATGGGACTTTGAGAGATCTTCTTTATATGATGGAAGGCATAATAGGTATCAGATTGAGAAGGATGGAGTTTCTTTTACTTTGATTCCAGTGGTGGAAGAGAATAAGGGATAGAGCAGGATAGCAAGAGTGATTATGCATGGAAAAAAAGAGTTTATAAGGTGTGAAGAAGATAGGCTTGCAGAATGTGCACCCACTTCATGGCATGAAGATACAAAGATAATAGGATTGAAGGATGATGCAATGATAGAAAGGAAGAAAGAAAATTTGGTGAAGAAATCTAAGATAGAATATATCATAAAAGAATTCCTTGTGAAGAGGTAAGATGAGATGGGAAAGTATCATGAAGTCAAGGGAGAGACTAAATTTTGGCAAACAAAGGAAAAAGAGGTTGTAGGACAATTAAATATTATTTAAATAGTGATGTGAAAGTCTGATATGACAAAAGTTAGAAGAAAAGATAATATGAGTGAAAGTGGGTTTCCTAAGGCAAGATTGGCCTAGTAAGGTCACCGTGGGAGAGGTATATTGTCCACTGGTTGGACAAGAAGATGGAAGGCAACAGATGTTTGATAGTAAAGAAGATGGTAGACCTAATAGTAAAGAGGTCTTAGAGGTTGTGCTATAGAAAAATGGACCCTTTTCATTTTCATGGCCTTTTAGGTCTAGTTTCATGGTGTTTCATCTATTTTGCTTTGATTTTATGTCATAACATGGCCTGAACATGTAGATTTAGGTACTAAAATTCAAATAATGATGTCTTGTGAAAGTGTTGTGAAGTGTTGTAAGTTATTTCTACATTATTCTAAACTCTATTTATTGCAATTCACCTAAAAATCACCTTTACATCCCTAATCAAGTCTTATTTTGAAGTGTTGTTAAGTCTTGTAACAAGATTTCACGCTTTTCTAGGCACAACTTCACTATTTACTCCTTTCTTATGTTTTATATGACCCCTTTATGCCCTTATAAATTTTAATTAAGTACATTTTTTTATGTAAACCTAACAAACAACATTAAATGCAACATAATTCTTGACACCTATTTTCAGGTCCCAGGTGGGACTCATTCACCATGGGTGGTGAATGAGTCCCCCTTGGCTCCAAATTCAAAAATTTTAAAATTTCCTTTCAATTTTTTATTCAAAAACACTTGATGTCAGCCTATGATGAGGTATGAATGGTTAACTAAGACACAAGATTGTATAAATAAAATATTTTCACCTCATTTTACATCTCCTATAGTCCTTCAACATTCACACACCATATTCAAGCAATCTAAAACATTCAAGCATCCTACAACATCAATTCAAGCATTACTCAAGGACTTTGGAGCATCCATTGACATTACTTCATATTTTCATTATCAAGGGTTTGGTAAGTTGATAGCTATTGCATGTTATTAGTTTATCATTCTCTTTCATTTCATTGTTTCATTAAGGGTTTGATTACCAAAAGTGGGGTTTGACCAAGACAAACCCCTATTTGTTAACCCTCAACCATTTTTCCCCTAATGCATGTGTCTTTGCAAACCTAGATATGTAGATTTAAAAAGCTTTTTGGTGTTGAAGATTGATAAACAAGTCAACTAGGTGCTTAAAGTCAACTCATTCATATTTCAAGCTTGGAGAAGGTTTTTTGTCCATTTCCTGCAGAATTGACTTTGGCAACCTGATAATCAAAGATTTTTAGATCTGGTGTTACAAAGTTGTCTCCTAATTTTTTAGAATTTTGGGAAAGGACTGATTACCACATGTGGCGAATGAGTCCCATCTTAGGACTAAAAATCTGAATTTTTTCATATTTCAGATCCCAACAGTCAGAAACCATTTTTTGACAATTTTTCAGTAGTAGGAGGACCATTTTTCCACCTTGGGTGAATGAGTCCCACTGTGAAATTTCAATGATTCCAATCAGCATTCACAACATTCTAGATTCATCAAACATTTCCTAGGTGCACTCTATTTCATCTCATTTCTTTATGTTCTGTATTATTGCATCCTTTAGTTCATTGTTTATATATCACATGTTTTCAAACATAGTTTAAATCTTAGTTTTTCATTCATATTTTAGCTTTCTAAACCATTTAATTGCATTTAGTTTAGATAACATCATACATAACATAATTCTAATAAACCCTTAGCATTTTTGGCCCTATCTCTCTCCCTTTAGGTGAAAAACCCTAGAAGATCAAGAGAAGTCCATATGAACCAAAAATCTACGATTCATTTTGGTGAACCCAACTTTTGAACAGTTTGCATTTTTTTTTCATTTGCATATTGCATTCTATATTACATTTGCATTAACATTCAATTAGGACATTGTTTTGTTTTTGCATTCTATGACTTTTCATATTAACTCCATTTAGATTTCATTTTTTCATTGCATCTCATTGAAAAAAAATGAAAATCTTCATTCTTCATCCTTGATTGCATTCTATAGAGCATTAAAATCATCTTAAAATTTCTGAAAAACACAAAAAAAATATCATACTGGGACTCATTCGCCACCCTAGGCAAATCAGTCCCTCTGCACTTTTTAAACAACATTTCTGGCATTTTTCTGGCATTTTCCTACATTTCTTTTTTCTGTAGTTCTCTATTATAGTTAGCAGCATTTCTATTATTTCCATTTAGACATCTTAGATTACCTTGCATTGCATTTGATTTCACCCCCTCCTTTGTGGTACTTGTATGAGTGTTTGGTGCCCCATTGATAATACTTTAGTGAGAAGAAGTTCTAGACTCATGGCCTCCCGCAATAGAACTTTAGTTGTGGACCTTGGGATCTCACAAGCTCTTACTCCTAGTATGGACAATGGTGCATTAGACAATGGCAATACCACTTCTATGCCTTCACCTTTCCATCCAATGAATGTTGACACCCAAAAAAATTCCCTCCCGCAAGAAAAGGTCATTAATATTCATGAGGATTTTGCACATTTACAACAAGATTTGTCACTTGAAAACATTTCCACCACTACAATACCTACCATTGACAATTTTCATCATTTGATTGAAAGTGATGATGGCTTGCAAGTGATGAAGAGAATGGCCAAGATTTACAATAAACATGCCTCTTCTAATACTCAATCTGCAAACATTCCTGTAAGCCAAGCAGGACCTCAAGTTCCTCCCCCTTCAACCATAGCATCCATACCAACTTATACCAATCTGCAAGTCCACACAACTATACATTAGGTTAATTATGTGGCTACTTCTTTCCCAATTCCACCTAGCATTCCTACTTCTCTCATGGCATTGAAAGTCCCCTCCACCATCTTCACACCCCTTAGTATTCCTTTCACTTCCCCTAACATCACCTACACTCCATCACCATTTTCCCTTCCACCTCAACCTACATACCCTGACCCTATTCTTACACAACTCCTTAACACTGTTTCTTCCATGCAAAATCAACTTTGCACCATTAGCCAAGATCAAACCACTCCACCCACATATCATGTCTATAGTAGCCCCTTATCCTTAGAAATCTTACGTACCCTGATGCCACAAGGGATAGAAATGCCTCGATTTGAGAAATACGGTGGTAAATGAGACCCTATCAACCATGTTAATGCTTATACAGCTTTGTTAGTGATTTTGTCCTTAATGATAAACTGTTAGCCAAATTGTTTCCAAGGAACTTGAAAGATACTGCATTAGAGTGGTTTTCCAACTTGTCTAATCATTCCATCTGTTCTTTCAATGAATTGGTGGATGCTTTCATAAGTCACTTTCAAGTTCACATGACACCTAAAAAGACAATGGTTGACCTCATGCGAAGTAGAAAAAACACTTATGAAAAATTAACACATTTTATCTCATGATCTACCAATCCTTGTATGCTCAAATTGATGTCAAGATTCCTAATGCACATCTGCAAAAGATGTTTATCAAAAACTTGCACATAAACCTTCAGGATATACTAATTATGATGAAATTCCCTTCATTCATGCATTTATGCACAACCTTGTGTGAATACCATAACTTAGTTTCAAGTCATGATTCAAAATACACTTCTAACTGAGCTGAAAAACTTGAACACAGCAATCAAAACTAAACTAACACACAAAACTTTCACAAACCAAATATAGGCTTCTTACAGTTCAATCCATCTCCTCCTTCATAACCGCAACCAACCCAACCAGTTCAAACTCAAGTGGTAGTTGTTAAAGCAACGGTGCCTTATACCTATGGGGACCTGAAGAGATAATTTACTCCCTTACCCGATACCCTCCATAACACAATGAACCAATTAATTCAACAACGCATGCTAACTTTTCCCCTATTAGACCACTTGATCCAAGTCAACCTTTACCACCCACTTTCAAACCTGGTGCGTATTGTCATTTTCATCACCAAAATGGACATGACACTGAACACTACAAGCTTCTAAAACATTTAGGTCAAGACCTCATTGATTTAGTCCATTTTTCCATTATGGGTGTTAATGATCAAGGCAATAAGTTCGTTGCACCCCCTAACCAGAACTTACAAATTTTCACCAAGCCTATGCCTAAACACACTACTTCATTTGTCAAGGCTAGTGAACCTTCAAACATTGATGTAATGAATATTGATACAAACAATGGACAACATGATATAACTCCACATATTACTTAAGACAGTCCTATGGATCAACTTGTGGCTATGATAGATATTATCCCTCGTAAGGGCCAAACCACTAAATCTCTTAATATCACTTTTTTTTTGCTAAAGACATACTGCAAAAGCTTCCTGATGGCCCTCTCTACATAGCTAGTAGAATCTATGATAAGCCCACTACTGGGATATTAATAGATCCTACTTGTGGTGAGAATGTGATCATAGAGGAGTTTCTAGTATTACATGAGCTATGTCAAGATGCTTATAATACACTAGCTGCATGGATTAAAACTCATATTGGTTTTGCATCCCCTATGATCGGATCGATTGTACTCCCCTTACAGATTGGACTTAAAACTTTGGATGTAATATTTTCAATTATTCCACTATTGGGTATGTGAAGGATCATGATGGGCCAAAAAGTGGCGATATGATGGGTATTTGTAGGGTATGTGGCTGATGACTTTTTTTTTACCCAAAATTGATGAAATGAAAAGGGTTTTTAAAGGATATTCATAGCTTTCACCAATATAAATTATGCTTTACTTTGAATTTAATAAATAATTATTATTCATTTTCTATTTGAATTACGACTAAATTCCTAATTGATAGGCTGACTAAAAAACATCTATAGCTTTCAAATGGTATCACATTTTTGGAATCCAAAACATGCATCACATTCTATGTTTCACTTAATATAGTGATTAAAAAAAGAAAAAATTGAATTTCATGAAGTTTTGACCAAGTTAAGGTGGTCAGACATACGAGTTTCTATATTTTTAAAAGTTGTAATAAAAACTCATAATTAATTATTCACTTGAAAAAAAATACAAAAAAATATGCACCACATCTGGAAATGAGTCCTCTACTTATGTCTAAAATCTTATAAAAATAATTATCATTTTATTGTGGTTAGGGTGGTTAGACAGACACCTACTTCTTATTTTTTCCCTGAAATTTAAGTACTACTACATTGAAATTTCAAATCTTCACCAAATAGAATTTAAAAAATAAAAAATAAACCTAGTAGTATAGAAACTACATTCAATTTTCTATAGATTTTATTCTTACATATTTTTGAAATAATATAGATAACTTTTTCAAATTTTTACGTCAAGCTGCCTAACTCTGATTTTTCTAAATTTTTTGCCACTTAAGGGCCTATTTTTTCCATGATGATCCTGTACATACCCTATTCTCGACCAATTTCGTTTATGGCTAGGCCACCCTTGGCTTTGCTTAATGAAAGTGGTCCCATTAGTTGTTCACAAGTGTTTGAAGTTTCCACATGGTAATGAGATATTTACCATACACCATAGTGGCTTTAATCCCTTATCATCTAAAGGTAACTTTTCCTTAGAAGCCTTTTAGCCTGAACCCATGGAACCCATCACCCCTCAAAAGGACTTCTTTTTCATAGCTTATCAAAATTTCAAAGCCAAAAAGATAGCTAAATTGTCTCTTCATAATGCATCCCCATCCACTTCCACACCTCCTATCATAGATGAAACCATGCTTCAACCTGGATATGGAATTGAACAAACCATACAACCTCCTAAACAACCACCCATAGATACTTCCCAGCCATTGTTTAAATGACCAAGGGAAAATGAAACAACTCCTGTCATGCCTCCTCGCATTAAACAAGTGTATAAAGAAAAAGAGAAAGTGGTTGACCCGTCCTCTTTAGTTTCTTCCATTCTTCCCTCTTTGGAAGTAGAAGAACCTATGATGCCTCAATCCACTCTTACACCCCAGCAACTCCAAAATAGAATTAAACAAAACCGCGGTGCTAGGGAACGAAGGCATCCTCATCATCTCCTTGCTCATCAATCTCACATGGAAGAAAATATAGAAAATCAACCTCCACCTTTGACAGAAGTAATAGATGACCACCCTCCTTCTCCTGGCCTACCACAAGATAGTCCATTGCAAAAATCACAACAAAATGAACCCATCCAACAACCACAGCTTTTGATACATCCATCCTTAGAAATCACCTTTCGTCCTCTTGTTGTCATCAATCTTAATGATGATGATGATGATGATGATATAGAGATAGAAAAAATAGATGAAGTGCATAACAATTTAAACTCTTTATTTTCATCTACAATGAGCTTAAAAGATAAAACCTCTCCCACCAAGTGAAGAACCTAGTATGACTCCTAGTTTGGCGCTTGCAATTATTCCTTTGGACAGTCAACCACCCTCACATTATACTAAACATGATTTGGAGGTGGATGGCTTGTTAGATGGTTAACTTGCCTTCTCCTAGCTAGCATTTTTGCATTTATCTTTTTATTTTTCTTTTCATGTGTGTATTGTGTTTCCCCATATCGTGTGTTTGATGCTCCCTTTCTTAGTACACTTCTTCTATTCATCCCTCTATTCTCCTATATGTCTTGCATCTTCTCTTTTTTTCTTTTCTTTTGTATTTTCCTTCTGGGGATGACGCAAAGCATAGAGACACCAGGTCCTATGTATCTTCCATGTTGACCCAAAAGGTCCTTGTCTTTTTCTTTTTTGTTTTGTGTTCTCCTTTTGGGGATACGCAAGGCATAGAGACACCCTATGTCTCTTCCATGTTGACCCAAAAAGTCCTTGTCTTTTTCTCTTTTGTTTCATGTTGTCCTTTTGGGGATGACGCAAATCATAGAGATGCCCTATGTCTCTTCCATGTTGACCCAAACAGTCCTTTTTCTTTTGTTTTGTTTTCTTTTGTTTTGTGTTTTCCTTTCGGGGATATGCAAGGCATCAAGACCAAAATGTCTCCTTCATGTTGACCCAAAAAAACTCCCTTTTCTTTCACTTTTTAATTTTCTTTCATTTCACTTGTGTTTTCCTTTTGGGGATGATGCAAAGCGTCAAGACCGTAATGTCTCTTCCATGTTGACCCAAAATGGACTTTATTTTTTCCTTTGTTTTCAATTTCTTTGTGTCATTCTTCCAGTTCTATGTGCTTTGGGGAATGATAATAGTTTTGCGCTCTTTCATAAATTAATGGCAGAAATGAACATACTGACCCCAAATCCATAGATCCCTTATGTATTTGGTGTGATCTTTTATGGGGGGAAACTCCCTTTCTTTGTTTTTTACTATCCTTGAAATGACACAGCCTAACTTCAAAACATATGACTTGGCATAGGGCTTTCCAAGTTGGCTCTCATATCTTCTTTTCTTTTCTTTTTTCCTTCCCTTTGCTACTTTAAAGTAATTGATCACAAAATGATGTGTAGCAATTCCTTTAAAGTGGGGGGAATACATTACACTAATTCATTTGCATTCTTGGTGCCTAGTGTAGCCTTGTTATTTATATGATGTGTTCATCACTTTGTGGATGACATTGGGTGTGATGTCCTTCATAATTGTGATCTATCTCAGCATAATACATTCCTCTTAGTGGCCTGAAGTGACACACTACATCCCCTAAGTTGTGAATATACTATACTTTGATTGGTCCTCTTTTAGAGAAATTAGACACAATGTTCCCTAAGAAACTAACCTTGCATGAACTAAACAAGACTCCTTTGAACATCTTTCACATTTTTACACTTTACATTTTTGCATTTTGCATTTTTTTTGTCACCTTGCATAATGTAACTTGCATGACTATGGTACCTTTCTCTTTTTTCATAACTTTTTTTTCCTTGTGGCACCTTGTTAAAGTTATCAGGAGGTATAAATTTTATGTGGTTGAGCGGGAAGCCCACCTAGCAGCATGACTTTTCCCCATAGCCACCTTTGTGTTTATGAGGGCATACCAACTAGCGTATGTATCTTACCTTTTGGTCTTTCTCACCCCATAGACAGCCAGAATTTTCGTGGCCCCAGAGTGAGTAAATTTGGGCCTTCTCACCTAGCAGACCGTTATGTGTTCTATCACCCCAGAGTGAGTATGAATTCTCTTTCAGCCTAAAGCTAATCCACAACTAGTTGTACTAATGATCGAAGCTTCACCCGATTCATTTCAACAAGTTTGTGTGTTCCTTTGTTCTTATGTCTAGTTTGCCATGGGATCTTCATTGTGGGGGCTTGATCATCCCTCTTGATCATTGTTATTCCATCTTGCTAGCGTAATTGCATTTGAACCATCTTCTCGATGTTCATGGCTACTTTAGTGTGAGTTTGAAGCAGCTTCATCCTCTCACTAAAGTGGGGGATAAATGTGTTCTATAAAAATGGCCCCTTGTCATTTTCATGGCCTTTTAGGTCTTGTTTCATGGTGTTTGATCTATTTTTCTTTTATTTTATGTCATAACATGGATTGAACATGCACATTTCAGTACTAAAATTCAAATAATGACATCTTGTGAAAGTGTTGTGAAGTGTTGTAAGACATTTCTACATTCTTCTAGACTCTATTTATTGCAATTCACCTAAAAATCACCTTTTCATCCCTAATCAAGTCCTATTTTGAAGTGTTGTAAAGTCTTGCAATAAGATTTCATGCTTTTCTAAGCACAACTTCACTATTTATCCCTTTCTTATGTTTTATTTGACCCCTTTATGCCCTTATAAAGCTTAATTAAGTGAATTTTTTAATGTAAACTTGACAAACAACATTAAATGCAACATAATTCCCGACACCTATTTTCAGGTCCTAGGTGGGACCCATTTGCCATGGGTGGCGAATGAGTTCCCCTTGGCTCCAAATTCAAAAAAAAAAAAAATTCCTTTAGAGTTTTTATTCAAAAACACTTGATGTCGACCTATGATGAGGTATGAATGGTTAACTAAGGCACAAGATTGTATAAATAAGTGATTTTCACCTCATTTTACATCAACAATCCTTCAACATTCACACATCATATTCAAGCAATCTCAAGCATTCAAGCATCCTACAATATCAATTAGAGCATTACTCGAGCACTTTGGAGCATCCATTGACATTACTTCAAATTTGCATTATCAAGGGTTTGGTTAGTTGATAGCTATTGCATGTTATTAGTTTATCATTCCATTTCATTTCATTGTTTTATTAAGGGTTTGACTAAGGAAAACCCCTATTTATTAACCCTCAACCATTTTCCCCCTATTGTATGTGTGTTTTCAAACCTAGGTATACAAATTTAACAAGATTTTTGGTGTTGAAGATTGGTAAACAAGTCAAATAGGTGCTTCAAGTCAACTCATTCATCTTTCAAGCTTGGAGAAGGTTTTCTTTTTGTTTCCTGTAGAATTGACTTTTACAACCCGACAATCAAAGATTTCCAAATCTGGTGTTGCAGAGTTGTCTCCTGATTTTTCAGAATTTTGGGAGAGGACTGATTCACCACCAATGGTGAATGAGTCCCACCTTAGGATTGAAAATCTGAATTTTGTTAGATTTTGGATCCCAATATTCAAAAACTAGTTTTTGACACTTTTTCACCAGTAGGAGGACTAATTCGCCACCTTGGGTGAATGAGTCCCGCTGTGAAATTTTAGTGATTCCAATCACCATTCACAACATTCCAAATTCATCAAACATTTCCCAAGTGTACTCTGTTTCATCTCATTTCTTTTTGTTCTGCATTATTTCATCATTTAGTTCATTGTTTGCATATCACAGTGTATTTTCAAACATAGTTTAAATATTTGTTTTGCATTCATATTTCAACTTTCTAAACCATTTAATTTCATTTATTTTACTACATTTAGTTTATACAACATCATACATAATATAATTTGAATGAACCCTTAGCATTTTTGGCCCCTCTCTCTCCTTTTAGGTGAAAACCCCTAGAAGAGCAAGATAAGTCCATAGGAAAGAAAAAATCTATGGTTCAGAGGTAAAGAGATTGAAGGCTGAGATAATGGGTAGAGATAAAGAGAGTGAATGGATTGTGGAAATCCAATATGGGCTTGTGAAGCATGAGGAAATCATGGTAGGTGAAGTGTTGTTTTCCTTGAAGACAAAAGAAGACAATGGGCAGTCAAGCATTGCCAACATAGAAGTTTACATGTCTAAAAATTTAGTGATAATAGGGGCAGATAGTCTGATGTAGAACATGAGAGTGAAAGATGCAAAGAGCCAAGGTAAATGGCAAGTGAAAGAGTTTGAGATGGTTGAGGATGAAGAGAAGCAAGTTGAGAGCATGTTGCCCAAAGAGGATGTTGGACAATCAGAGTTTGTTAGAATGAAGGTACATAAACTTGGTAGGACAGAGGTCCATGAGGTAGAGTATCAAATACAAAGTGTGGATAGTCAAGAAAAAGAGATGAAAGGAAGGATACAAGGAAGTGTGGCTAGATTTGAGCACACAAAGAGAGTTAAGATGAAATTTACAGTCACCCCAAGTGGTGAAGAGGTCAAAACATTGAGTTTGAAGAAGGTCTCAAAGATGGAAGAGACAAATGAAGTGATAGGCCAAGAGAAGGCCAAAGATAGAGTGTTTGTGAAGTCTCCAAATGAAGTCGAGCATAGTGATGTTGTTGTGGTAAGGACAGAGAGTTGTCCTTGAATGACAAGAGTGGTTGGTAGGCAGTCATATGTTGCCATGACAGAGGTTCTAAAACTTGATTGCATAGGGGTTCAAAAAATGAAGAACCTAAAGATGGTTGTGAAGCAAAATGATCAGCTGAAAATGAATGTTTGGTGAAGTAGATTCAAGTGTGTAGTAGATAAGGTGAGAAAAAGGGCTCATAAAATAGTTGAGCAAGGTTTGTTTACAAGTGCAAGGACATGTGTAGAGGAAATATTTGCTGAGAGAAAGGTTAAGAGGCAAAGAGTGAAGGAAGTTCTTTATTACTTCCTTCTTTGATAATAATTTTGATGGTAGTCAAACCAAGGGTCAAGATGAAAAAGGAAAGACAAAGTGAGAGCTATTTTGCAATGGATGAAGCAGAAGGAAAAGGTGGAAGCAGACAGATGAAGCAGATAAAGACAAATCAGAACATAAAGGTGCAGATTCAAGATGATAAGGCAAGAAGAGGACTACTTTGCATGGACAAGTTCAAGCCAAAGGTGAAGATGAAGATCAAGATGGAGCTATTGCAAGAACAAGGAGGAGAATCAAAGAGTAGAAGATCAAAGGATTGTTGTAGGTCAAAGAGTTGAAGACTTCCAAGGGACTTGGAAAGATTTCATGGCCGGGTGAATGGTGCAAAGCACTATGTTTCTCTATTTTGTAAATTGAGTCTAGATAGGTTGAATGAGTTAAGATTTTGTCAAATAAGGCCATGTTAGGCCATCTTGTAAAAAAAATTAGTCTTTAGGGTCAAGGTGGGTCAGTATGCAAATGTTGCTAAAATTGAAAAATGTTGTCATTCCAAAATATTGTAAAGTGCAAAATTTGAAAATTGGAGGGAATGCCAACGATCAAGTTGGTTGGAAAGGTAGTTGAGAAGGTTGAGTTGATTGGTTTTGAGGGAGAATTCTTTAAACAGATGACTGAACTCATTGTGAAGGGTTGTTGTAAGGTTTTGGTTGATCAATCAATAAGAAACTCTTGAAATTTTGTTCTTTCCTCAGGAACTTCTAATCTTTTGCAATTCTAGGCTTTTGTACTTTCCCATACAAAGTTTCTTTGTTATCTCTTGCATTTAATTAGGTGGAAATGTGAGTAAACTATTGTTTGCATCTGATTTGGAGGAATCTTGAGTTTAGTGCAATTCATACACAAATTTCTGAAACTGGGTCTGTAATTAACGATTTGAGGGTTTGAGGGTTAATATGTAATAAAAGGCCATTCCACCTACTATACATATTTTAATTCAATGGAATGGGACTTATTTAAGTATGATAGGGTGTAGGAGTAAGGATTTAGTGTTGGCAAGGTCATTTGAAGAGTTTTACAACGCTACCTAATTGAAAGTTCATATTTTAGGCCTAAAAAGTAAGGTTAGAAATGGTTAAAAGAGGAAATTGATTAAGAACAAGCTTGAATATGATGGAATTAGTGTTATTAGGTGGATATTGATGATATTGAAGCTTTGCAAGGGTAGGGGAGGTCAATTACATGTTTGGGCATGAATCCCTAGTTGAGTAAAGAGGGTTTTTGAATGGAAAAGTGAGGTTTTAGAGTGTAAAAGTGGGTAAATTTTGGGGGAAGCATAATATGAAGGAGTATTAACCTTTTCCAAGTTATATAAAGTGTTTTTGAAGTGGTTTTAAGGTTTCATGTGGCTTGGAGATGGATTTTTCAATAAACCCTTGTTTAATTGGAAGAAAAGGATGGTTTCATGGAATGGGACTCTAGAAAGTGAATTTTAGATTAGAGGTTGGAGAATCTAAGGTTTTGGAGGTAGTTGAGGATTTTCTAATGATATTTTGAGTTAGCAGAAAGTTTGGAGGTGAGTTACTTTGTAAAAGTGGGCTAATGTGAGCCCTTTTCAACATAAAAAGTCAGTTTAAGTGGAGTTGGTCCAAAGTGACCATATGATATTTCATGATATGCTTTGGTTGGGTGTAATGGGTGCTCAAGAAGGTGCATATTTTGTGGGTTTGGCAGATTGGTTGAGATTGAAGACCTAAAAGGAAGGTCTAGAAACCTACTAGGCAAGTAGGGTAGTTGTAAAGGAGGTAACCCTAGAGAGGGTTTTGAAGACTTCAGAGGTGGTTAAAACATTCCAAATTATGTTGATTAGATCAAGGACCTACATGTCACTGCATCAAATACTTCTTTGATGGGTATGACTAAGATCAGAGAAGCCACAAATTTGCACAAGGTTTTGGATATTTATCTGGTTTCTTCTGGTCAATTGATTAATGAAGATAAATCTTCAAGTTTTTTTCTTCAATACTTCATGGCTTATTTAGCAAAGGATTTCTCATGTCTTGAGGTTTTAGATTGGATCTCTCTCTTTAACTTATCTTGGCATTCCTATTTCTCCTAGTAGCTTACCTAGGGAGGCATGACAGAATAGTTTGGACAAGTTTCATGTGAAGGTTAATCATTGCACTCATAGATGGTTGTCCATTGTTGGGTGTGTTTAGCTGCTTAAATTTGTGGTGTAAGATCTTCCTATTTATAGGTGTATGCTCCAGGTGGCTCCAGTTGGGTTTGTGAAGGATTTTGATTATCTAGCTAGACAATTCTTATGGGCAGGTAGCTTGCCCTCTTGTAAGTGGAGCCATGTGAAGTGAGATATTATGTGTAGCCTGAAGTAGTTTGGGGGTCTTGGATTGCAGCAGTCGATTTGTTCTAGGTTGGCATTGGTTGTAAATCTTTATTAGAGGTGGTGTGTGGAGTGGGATCATATCTGGGCTAGGATTTATCTCACAAGTACCTTCTAGGGGTTCTAAAGGAAGAGATTCCAAGGTATCATCTGGTGGGGAAAGGTTCAATGATTTGGGGAACGCTTAAGAAAGGGGCTACTTTGATTAAGGAGGGCTTGTTTTGGATATGTAATAGGGGGCTGAGGCCCTCTTTTGGTCAGATTCTTGGGATAGTTTTCCCCCCATTTTGTGCCAATATCCTAATGTGTTGAATCTTTTGTCAATGCTTCTAGGAGGCTGGTTGGTCAAGGGTGATTGATTTTAAGACTTGTTATCCTTGTGGGTAGATGGAGGTGGCTAGGTGGAAGGATCCTTGTGATTGGCCTATGGTTGGGTCGGAGGAGGATTGTGTTGAGCTTCAAAATATTTTGGTTGGTAGATAATGCAGCTCCCTTAGGGATAAGGATATTCTCAAGCTTGGAGCTTGAATCCTAAGGGTGTTTTCACTGTGGCTAGTGGGTATCAGGAGTTTTTGGCTCATAAGTTTGGTGGGGTGGAGGTCCCTTGGTGGAAACAAGTGTGGAACATGTTTTCATGGCCAAATTGTAATTGTGTTTGTGTGGACTCTAGCTTGGAATATATGTTTGACATGGGATAATCTTCGGAAGTGCTAATTCTAGGGTCCCTCTATTTGTGTTTTGTGTGGTTGCAATGAGGAGGATTCTTCCCACTTTGTGTTTTCATTGTTCTTATTCTATATTGCTTTGGAATTTATGGTGGGGTGTTTGGAAACATACATGTGTTCATGCTTCTTCCTTTGTTGAGTTCTGGAGTAGTCTAGGAAGACCTCCTTCCTAGGCCTCTTTCCTCCAAATTGTGTGGTGCATTGGTCCTACTTTCATCCTTTGGAAAATTTGGTTGGAAAGGAATCATAGGATTTGTCATGGGGATAAGTTGATGGTTCAACAGGTTTGACACAAAATTGTTGGTATGATCCAAGAGACAGTGGAAGCCAAATGTGATGTGGCTTATCCTTTGGAAATGAGTGATGATAAGATTGAGCTTACAAGGGTTGACTTTTGTCTTTTCTTGTGTCAAGAGAAGTAGGTGGGCTAAAAAAAAGGTTCAAATGGTTGGAAGATGGTTTCCTCCTTTGGCGGATGTTTTGAAGATCAATACGAATGGCTCCTCTAGGGGTAATCCTGGGCCTACTAGGATTGGTGGAGTTAGAAGAGATAGTTTTGGGTCGGTTATTTTCTTTTTCTCCATTCACAAAGGGCAACATTCTAACAACCTTATGGAGGGGTTGGCAACTCTCAGGGATATTGAGTGTGCTTGTGCTTTGGGTTGGCGTAGAATTATTTGTGAATCTGACTCACATATTATTGTTCATTTGTTACTTGAGCAGAAGGTAGTTGAGGTTAATTGGCAGCTTTCCTTGGTGGTTTGTTAGATTTTGCAAATATGCTTTACACTGGAAATGGTTTCTTTTGCCCACATTCCGTGTGAATGGAATAGGGTTGCTGACTGTTTGGCTAAATGGGCTTCAGAGTATGCTGATGATTGGAAGATTGGGGAGTGGGGACAATTATCCCCTAATTATTGTTAGGAATTAGAGAGGGTCATTACTGGTGATATGATGGATAAGGTGTTTCTGGCAATGTCGATGGTGGTTGATGTCTTGGTTGGGTGTTCTCATGATTTCTTTCTTTGGGGTCTACAAGTTTCTTAGATGCCTTGGTACTGTTTATTTCTTGCTTTCAATAAAGTTTTTACCCCTTTTTATTTAAAATATATATATTTTATATATTACATTTATATAGTATATAATAAAATATATATTAAAAAATAATATAAATAATTATATTAAAAACTATATAAATAATTATATTAAAAATTATATTATATTTATATAATATATAATAAAAATGTATAATATATATAATATTAAATATATATTAAAAAATAATATAAAAATAGGGGTAACCCATATAATGCAACAGTTGAAACACTTACTTGGTGATGTTGCCACCAAGGTTCAAATCCCCACTGGGCTACTACGCTTGCAGGCATTGTGCTTTTCCTAGGCTGGTGGGCTCATAGATTTGAACAACAATAATGTTAGGCACCTTAAAAAGTGCTTATTATCGATCAATATCAATTTGGCAAGTTGCAACCTAAAAATAAGGTTTTAATGAGGGTTTTAGATTATGTTTATTAAAATAAAAATTAATTATACTTATTTCTATTATATATTATATTTGAGTTATGCGCATAATTTGATTTATACAGATTTGTATTATGTTATGATTTTTATTATATATTATTATGTTATGATTTATAGGGTTACAAATTTCTTAAATTTTGTATGCACAATTGCTTGCCTCTAGAATTTCAAAGAATAATTGAAAAAATAATTTATTTCTTTCTAGATTCAACGAATCCTTCTAGAAGGCATTTGGTTGAAAGAATAGATATTTTTTATAAAGTTTCATTAACAAATATTTTTAATATAAAATATTATCCTTGTTTAATGACACATGAAATTTAGTCCATTTTTAAACATTAAATTCAATAGTCAAAAGTAGAACCAATAGATATTTTGGACGGTGACTATTATAAATAAAGATTAATGTGTGAAGAAATCTTCAAGTATAAATTTAGGCCAGGCCTATGACCTCAAATTGGCATATTGTCTATTCAATATTTGGTTTTGTCATAAAAAAATTTTAAATCTCTTTTATTTCATGCAAAATAACATCAATTGCCTCCCTCTAGAGGTTGGGAATCTCCATAAAAAACATGCAACTTGGTATATTTTGGAAAGTTTTCTATATTCTTATTTTCAAAAATTATTTAAGCATGGTTTTCCAATTTTTAAAAGTCTTTTGCATCAAACATCTTGGTTATTTAAGGTCTAGCATTTCGGGTCTCATTATTAGATCCATCTTAAATTACTTGTGCACTATTTACAAGACGTCCAAAATTAGACTTAGGATCATCTTTTGCAATATTCATCTTACTTTAATAGTTCTATTGTTGAGAGAGAAAGTTTCTTAAAGCAATTGAGATCAAACGGTACTAGGCTCTTGTTGACTGTAGCTTCCTCAAGGGTGAAGAGGGATGGCAAAGGATTTTTTAACTCACTTTTGCTAAAATTTGAATAAGGGTGAGGTGTTATGGGGGGCTTGGGGATCTATTTTGAAGGAGCAAAGAGTCTCATGAAGCAAAAAAATATAATACTACAAAATAAATTAGAATCTTTTCCTCAACAATAGCAGCCCCTACTTTTTAGATCAAAAACTTAAGTGGGTGCAAAAGGAGTGGGGCTAGAAATTTCCCCACCAGCTTAGGATTTTTTTTGCCACTTGTCAATTATATGAAGTTTTAAAATTCTCACCAATTATTTTTTTATTATTCTATATTTATTTAAGTTGCTGAATTGAATATTCAAAATAATAAAATTCATGAGACCACAACTTCCATAAATAAAAGAGCTTAAACTATGATACAAAATTCATGAGACCACCCAATTTAAAATAATCCTAAAAAATCTCAGCAACACTCATTGAAATTTTTTAAGAAGCCTCCTTCGATGGGACCCCACCCTAAGTTCGATTCTAAATAGTATAGTGGATTTTTGGAAAAGAAAATCTCTTATATGTCTAGAAAATAGTGGATTTTTGGTAATATGAAAGTTAAGTTTTATTTTACTTTATTTGTAATCAAGTGTCTAGAAAATAGCTACTTCATCTTCTATTTTCTATTTTTTTAAAATATAAATGTAAATATTCAAAATTAGCAATAAGAAAAAGAATTAAAATGTAGCTAAAATTAATAGTGTTAAAGAATTAATAAATCTATTCCTTAATTAAATAATGTCTTTTATGTCTTCCTAATTTACTTTGCTATAGTGTGTACTTGAAAATTTTTCAATATGCTATTTAAAATAAATATATATCTATACTAGTGTATTCAATTGCATACTTTCTTGTAATGGCAAACAAACATTCCATAAAAACACTGGATTTTCATCATTGTATATATATCCTTATTCTACAGTTTTATATCGCATAATTTGAAGTTCTCTTTTTTTTGTATATTATTTCCATTTAAGTTTTTTCATCTATTGTTTTTTATAAGTTACATACACATTGTTCTATTTCAACCAATATGTCTATACAAAATCAAATAAGGCAAATAATTGTTTGCATTTTCTTTCTTTTATGTGTTGTCTTTTTAGATTATATAAACTTTTTTCTATTTTAACCAATATGTCTACACAAATTCAAATACAGCTATACAATTATTGACGTACCCCATTACACACCTAAAATGCAAATGCTAGTTTTTACTAAATGCCTTCAACATAATGTTATAATGATGTGCGACCTTCAACTCTACGTCAAACTAAGCGTAATTCTCGCGGAATTCAAATGTTTTTGTTATCATGCGTCAAAAAAAAACGCGTGGAATTCAGGAAGTCAATAGATATGCGCGATTCAAGTGTGGAAACCTGAAGTTTATCAGGATTCAAGTGTGGAAACAGTTTATCAGGATTCAAAGTCAAACTGGAGTATTGACTCCGACTCTTCATGTCGGTACCGAAAGTAAGGTCAAATTGGCGTATTGACTGCGCTATATCTGTTATGCCTTTCCTCACACTTCATTTTCGTGGTTTCTCCTACCTTCTTTCTTTTCTATTAAACTGTCATTCATGTTCCCTTGTTCACCTCATTTCTAGTTGTTTTCTTCTCACAGTTGTAACGTACATGAAAATGGAAGGACTGCTTCTTCATCCATGCCATCCTCAGCATTTCACTCTACGCGCTGTATACCGCCGGCGCTTCCTCTTTCTTGTCTTCACATTATTCATGCCATGCCTCGCTGCTTCATCTCAAGCTTGTCCAAAAGCCTTCAAATGTGGGAATCATTCGTTGGAATATCCCTTCGGAAGAAAGAACAGCGGCTGCGGTGACCCTGCTCTTCAGCTTGACTGTGATCATCGAGTGAATAAGCCTTTAATTAACATCAGTGGCTACCAATACTATCTAGTGAGACCTTCTGACCACCAGAAAGGGGTTCCTATCAATCACATTAGAATAATTTATAGAAATATGTGGAGACATACATGCAACCCGTCGAACAGTAACCATACAATGGAATTCTGGTCTAGCACTCAGTTTCGTATTTCTGATGATTACATGAATTTAAGTCTATGGGGAGAGTGCAAAGAAGAGAGCAGAGAGTACTTGTCCACTAATGCGTATGCTTTAGAATGTAATAAGGGTTGGTACCATTCTTCCAGTTCAGACTTGAATTTGGGTACTTACTGTAAATCACTAGTGCATCTACCTGTTCAAAAATTCGACAGAAGTAATCGAACGTGGCTTCAAATAATAATAAAGTGGGGGTTCGAAATAAGTTGGAATTTCAGCGAAGGCTGTGAGGATTGCGGACCAAGGAAAGAGGACTGTATTTCCGACACAAAAAATCTGAGAATATTGAGTTGCGAATCGTTGAACCCTGGTAAGAGTCGTAACTCCTTGTCTACTTAATTGGCAGATGAATGAAAAGCATCAAATTTTTATGTCTATCGAGAGAATTTTTATTTTATTTTATTTTTTCTTCTATATTTTCTAAGCATAATACTAACTACTATCTCTGGCATTATTTATAATTGAGACCACCCAGGTGGGTCTAACACTGCTGATAGTACTGCTATTGCTCTTGGTAAGCATTCCTTCCTCTTTACTGTCTGCATTTTTTACGTCAAAGCTAAATATGTGTTGGAAATCGCTCAGTTTGTTCATCTTTTACATTATTTCAATCATTTTTCAAGATTATTACCTAGTTAATGATAAATATGTGTGGGAAATGCTTCAGTTTGTTCATCTTTTACATTATTTCATTCATTTTTATAAGACTATAACCTAGTTTAATGATGAAGGCTGGGCTTAAGTGTCACACACTAAGCTCTGACCGGTCAATGATTTTTTTTTTCTTTCCCATTTTCCGGTGGGGTTACGGTTACGATGCGTTTGTCCAGGACTGACTATGCTATGGTCATCCCATGGCTCATGCATAGTGTTACGGATTTTGTCAGGGTTGTACCATAACTCAGCGAATTCCAAGTCACGGCTTACTGTCAGTAGCGACTAAACTTAATGTGCAGCAAGCTACAAAAGCCACTTGTTGTTATCCATTTATAACCCGCCTAAATTTCCCGCTGTTTCAACGAAATTTAAATTCGAACAGTTTATCCCTCTTTCATTTTTCCGAGCAGCGATCTCCATTCTTTGTTTAGAAGGTGGTGTTAGACGGTTTTGGAGAAGTAGAAATGGGAGAGATCATGAAAATTACAAGTGAGCGCGTGGAGGAAGCGTATGAAATGCAGATGAGAATTGCGGCATGCTGGAAAGTGGTCATTTTGAGGATGGGAGATGGGATTCCTATGCATCTTTAGTTTGTTTGCAGAAAATTGGTGGGCAGTGAGCTAGAGGCCCAGATTCTCAAAGATGTGGGAGCTCCCAATTTCTGTATGATGGATAAACTCTTGGAAGAAAGTTCAGTGGCAACTGCAAAGAGAAATGCTTTAATCAACAGTCTCAACCTGCTTAAAGGTTACACTACTTTAAATTCGTTTCTATTTTAATTAGTTTTGGGCTATAACTTTGTTAACGGTTTTGAACTAACCCATGGATTTCCATTGTTAACATGATCTGCTGATCAGATTCTAGAGAAATGGGACGCCTGTACTGCACATTAGATTGATGAATAAAACTTTTAGTGCTCTAAGCTTGCCCTGTTCGGACAAAAATCGTCCGCTTGACCACGCTCAAAGTTATATTAAACTAACATTTTTAAATAGGAGATCTGATTGGGTGTATCAATGAACTTTATTAAATATTATGTATTGCTTATCTATCTCTCATAAAATCCTTTTTCTGTCTGTTGGCTTTAACTGAAAAATTTACTCCCTGGTATTCCTTTTGAAAGATAAATGTTGTTTCTTTCATCTAATTCTTTTTTCTTATGGTATTCGATTTGAATAAAATCAAAATTGTATATAACAATCTTTGTTATCATAAATTATATTCATATTTGTCTAATTAAATAAAAATGGTGGGCAATGGTAATGGAACGGACTAGTAGCTATGCAATTTAATATTGAGGTCATGTGGTGTACATCTACATTGTACAATTTTAAAAATTTAAAATTTCATAATAGTTTAGTTTAAATCTTATTTAGGGATCTATTGTATTGAGGTATAATTCATCTATACATTTTTATATTATCCTTTTTTAGTATTTAAAAAGATTGTTTTAAATCTTCAATAATTGGTTAAGTCTAATAGCTAGTCTTTAAAATTAATTGTCTCAAATATTAAGTGTTATTTTTCCTACCTTTTTCTACATAATAACTTAAATCATTTATGTAACCTTGTTTTAGAATCTCTCAAAAGTATAAAAACACACTTGTAAGGAGAGGTTACCACTAAGTGGCGAGAAGGGAATATCGACTAGTTCTTCCTATCCTTTTAGTGAATTATTTACCAACAAATATAGTTTGATCTACAATGAGTTTGAAGTTTGAAGGTAGTTGAAGAAAAGTTATTTTCGTCTTCAAAATAAGTTGATCCATACCCAACTACAAGTTCCTTTATTTATTTTATTGATAAGAACAACAAATCACTATAAAGTTATTTTTTTTCTAGATTGGAATTCAATAAATATGGAAAAAGAAACTCATTAATTTATTTGGGGTGGCTTAAGTTGGAAAGATCCATGTTGAACATAAGAAGATACATAGCCCTTGAGAGAAATAAAATGGTAGCAATGGTCAATGTTTGTTGGCATAATATTTTAAGAAAAGTAATTACACTTAGTTTATGGGTGCATATGTGAACTTAGAGTAGCTCATACTATAATGTTATCTTTATAATATGCTAAGAGCTTCACTAGTCTTTCCTTTCAATTTGAATTAATTATCATTAAATTAATATGAATAAATGACTTATTTTCCCACATATGGAGAGGCATTATGAAGGTAGCTAATACATTATATACAAGTACATGCTATATATAAATTAACTTTTTAATTGAGTTTCCTTATGTGTGGCACTACAAAAAGAGTTAGGTTATTTTGAGGTTAGAGGGGATGGATCATCCCATCATCAATGAATCCCAATAAAGCTTGATCTTTTGTGGCATAGATGTGGGTTAGGAAATCTAGGGAATATAACCAAAAAGTCATGTTAGAAAATGAGAGGGAGGATAATCTCTTTGTAAGACCCATAGAAGTTCCATTCTTTGTTTGATAGGGTAGAGCATGACAAAGGATCAAGAATGTACTTAAGATGTGAGGCACATGATAGGAGAATTTTTAGTATTGTATTAGTTGGCACTAACTTTTTAGGTAAAACTAACCTTTTATGATTAAGAATTAGTATATTAGGTCTAACCAACTATTAGGGGATATATATATATATATACCTCCCTCAATCCAAGAAATGATATAGTAATTTGGTCGCATTTGATTGTAAAGACTAAATATTATGCTAGAGTTAAAATTATTGATTAATCTATAACTTCCTACCACATTAAGCCCTATGAATAGTTGCAAGAAAATTGCATGATCATTGATGAAGAGATTTGGGATCCCCTATAATTAAGGATCTAGGATAAATTAATGGGAATACAAATAAGTCCTACTTAATAGAAAAAGAGAAGCAATGCAAGTAAATTAGATATACAATAATTTTAGTAGAGTAATTCCAAAAGATATAAGATACACCATGGGAAAACCTTGAAAAGGGAAAAAATTAATCTCCAAAGTACACCCAATGTGCTATTATTTAAATGGTGTGGTTATATGTGATGTTGATTTGACACCCAATGCAAGATATACTATGCTAAACTCCAGATCACAATGTGACTTTGTTGAGATTCTTGGTTGTTCCTTGGACTTCCTCAACAAGAATATATGGTGATGTTTTCTTTCCTCTACCCAACCATAAATGCACAATGTAGGTTTCAAGTCTCTCTCACTCTTATGATGATGTGGGTTTCTCTATAGAACTCAAGAGGTGTTCCAAACTAGAAGAAGAGGAAATAAAATATGCAATAAGGAAGGTAAATTGATAACATTGTATTTACAACTAGGGACATTCATGAAAATTGAATCATGGAGTTATTTATGGAAAAATTTATACTTTCTCTTCGAAAAAAAATAATGGGGAACTCTAGCAGTGGAAGGACTCATTTGTGATTGATTGAAACCAATGGACTTTGTATCAATTGAATCATTCAATATACAACCAATTTTCTGGGTGCATTGCCAAGATCTTCGACATCACCAAAGCATGCTTATGCAAGGATTCCAAGCAACTGATATCCTTGTTTCAAGATGGAATTGAAAGAAATAACATGGAATTCTTCAACTTCTATATTGCTCATTTGGACAACATTTTCTCTCCATCTCAAATTCAACGTGCATTTGACATTTGTTAGAGCCTATGCCTTCTAATCCACCATAATCCATCGATGACCAACACTATGGTTCTCTAAATCTTGGTTAGGAGGACTATTTTCAATTCTTGATTATTAATGTAAAGGGTTCTACCTTTATGATAGCAACTTATCGATAAAAATATAAAAAATGAAAAATTAATGTTTAATGAAAATGTAATAGATTTATAATATTATTTTTCCATGATCTATATATTTGTATGCACTTTTAGAGAATAGATAATAAAACTATCAAACTAAAAAAGATGATAAATCTTATATTTCTACTATAAAAATGCAAATATAATATACAGACAATGACAAACATTTAAGAGCTTTTTACTATAAATTTATACAATAAACCTTCACAAAATTCTATATTTAGAAAAGAATACACAAAGTTCGGTAAATTAACATCTAGAGTAGAGATGTTAGTAGGTCGTATGACTAGGGTATATTACAGGGTAACTCCATAAATCATTGAGTTCTCTTAGAAAAGAATACAACATTGTCCACTTAAAATGGTATACTTATTATGTCATATTTTACTTTATGCTGGAAGGAAAATATGAGAACCTTAGATGAAAATAATGGCCTTTAATGAGCAAGGATTCATGTCCCTTTTTCAAGAGTGGATGTACATTTGGGACGATAACTGTGAGTTTTCCAATTATTGTATCTTTGAGAAATACTTTGACATGTGTCCTTAGAAATTTGGGATAGACTATTGATTGTGGATTAAAAAATGAAGAATATTATTAAGGCCTAGAGAGCTTCAATCGGAGCTAGGGTTTGACCATAATTGGGGAGACTAGTTTTTTATTCATATTCAATAGTCATCAAAGCTTATGAATCTACAATGGCTCACCACATCATGCCTAAATTAGTTCCATAAATAATTTTTTATCTGGTAATCATATGGCAACTGAATGAGGGAGATAAAACTCATTTTAGGAACTATAAGAAACATGCAAAGAAGGTAACTAGGAGGGTATAGCCCAATTTATTTCTATTATATTTTTATTTTTCTAAAACTAAAGATGGGACTAGAAATATAAATGAGGTAATGAATTTTATGGGCAAGAAGACCTAGAAGAAAACTATGGATGAATAAATATCTATGCTAGAGAAGAAAATACAAGGAACTTGGTAAAGGTTCTTGAGAATATGAAACTCATTGACCTTGTAAATGATTTTTTAAGAATAATTTTAGTTCAAAGGACAAGTTTGAGAAGTACAAGGAAATTTTAGTGGCTAAGAGTTTTTGAAAGAGGAAAAAATGGGTTTTATAGGGACCTGAAACCATAAAGTTTACAAACTAAAGATAAGATCGTTAAAGATATGAAAAGCAGAAAGGTTGTAAACTAAAAAACAAGAAAAGTCCAAAACCACCAAAAAGGCCAGCAAAGGGCATAGAACCAAAAAACCAGACAAAACACCAACAATAATTAAATTTGGGTCTTTAATAAATCCATGGTCTCAGCTTCCAGCTCGTTCATATCCTGAATCCCCTCTTTAAGATCTGAACCATCTGGGTAGTAGGGGGCGCTTTCCTTTTAAGGTTGGAATGGGTCCTTTTTGAAATACCTTGGTCCTCGTTCAACTAAGAGTTATTCATAGGTAGAGTTAATTGATTTTGGTTAGATCTTCTTTTTGATTATGATGCTTTCTTCTATCATATTTTTTATTTTTGTTGTTGATGCATTTGACCTTGAGGTTGAACAATTAGATGTTAATAAAACCTTCTAACATGGGATTTAGAGAAGGGCATCTACATGTCACATTTAAAGAAACTTGTGGTAAAGGGTAAGAAGGACAATATTTTATGTTGAAGAAATACTTATATGGTATGAAATAATCCCTAAGGATGTGGTTTAAAATTTTAATTCATATTGTTTTGAATTTATATTTATTAGAGCTAATTTATATATAGGTATTAAGATTACTATTACTTCTCTCTATTATTTTTGGTAGCATCTGGGTATGTAACCACCACTTCTCCAAAATCCCCCTTCTCCAAATGAACAAGCCTCAATATGTAGAAGAGTGTGTGAGAGGAAAACCATTGTTGGTTTGCAAAACAACCTACCAAAACCTCCAAGAAATCACACACCCAACTTGAGGAGTTATAAAATTTGAAAATAGAAAATACTTCATTACTTGCATGATCCTCACATGGACCCCTAACCTTTGGCCAATCATCTTTGGTCAAGAATGAAACCTCCATTGATTCCCTATGGCTTTGACAACTCCAAATATGGACATGCACCAACATGCAAAGTTGTTGGCCCTAACATGCAAATGCATCCAAAGTATTCAAATGATCATGCAAGGACATGCATGCAAAGTGCTCCCCACCTAGAATTGGATGCCCCAAATGGAATATTCCAATTTAAATTCCTTTGAAACTTTTATCGAATCCTATTTCCTCCAAGAATTACATTTGTAAATAACCACAAGGGAAAATTACAATGTTGCAAATTAAAATATTTATTTTTCCACATACCTTAGCCCTTATTGAAAATAACAAAATAAAATAACAATATTTTTGGTGATGTAAGATTTCCTTACACCCTGGATGCTCCTGCATTAGACACTTGGGGTAGGAATTTTTTTGTTAATATAGATTCACAAAATGGAGTTGAGTGGTAGTACCACCCTTTTAGATTGCAAGCAATCTTCAACAAACTCCATCACTAAAATTTTATACCTACAATAATTTCTTCTTTCTCCTCTTCCAACATGTTGGAACATTCACCATCCCCTCTAGCATAATATTTAGCACAATATTTGTATTCTAGAGTTAAATTTATTGCTTAACCTACAACTTCCTACCACAATAAGCCCTATGAACAGTTGCAAGAAAATTGCATGATCATTGATGAAGAGATTTGGGATCCCCTATAATTAAGGATCTAGGATAAATGAATGGGAATACAAATAAATCCTACTTAATCCAAAAAGAGAAGCAATGCAGGTACATTAGATATACAATAATTTTAGTAGATTAATGCCAAAAGATATAAGATATACCATGGGAAAACCTTGAAAAGGGAAAAAATAAATCTCCAAAGCACACCCAATGTACTATTAAATTTAGATAAGCTTACAATAGACTATATGAGTTGTAGTGCTTCAATAGAGTTTAACACTATGTATATGAAGGAATTTTATAACATACCATTACATAAAACTAATCACCATCCCAAGCTCTCATTATATAGTCCAAGGAAGTATTGGAAAACACAAATCATTTATCAAAACCATGAACCAAGTCTTGGTCCAATTAGTCCAAATTGGACCCATGACCCACTCTCTAAGAGTAATTGTAGAATTAAAATGTAACTCTTGTTGTTTACCATTAACCCCTATCAACAAGAGATTCAAATGTAACTCCCTATCTAGGTGAAATAACCTTACATGTCTCTTACAAGTGGTTAGAAATAGTTGGTTAAAGATGCCATGACTACTTAGTATTATAAGCCATATTTAATGACATCTTACAATTATGATAAGACCAATAACCCATGATGAAGAGTTCTGAATGAGAAATTTTAATATTTATTCTGAATGGGGTACCCTTTTTTAAGTGGGCACATTATTTTAAAATATTTCAATTAAATACTAAATTAAAATGAAAATGGTAGCATTAGGACTTACAAGGTATACAACACTTATTCCTAACAATATCAACTTGTTATATGTATTATGAGAATCATAAGGTTATCCAATATAATGAGCTAAATTCTAGTGGATAATCCCCATATCAATCATGCACCATTTTAATTTCTTCATTTTCAAGGGTTTGTTAATGTATCTAAATTTTTTGTAGAAGATTCTACCTTCTCAATCATACCTTATGTCCTCTACCATATCATGAATATATTGATTATGCTCATCAATGTGCTTATCCACACATAGAAGGTCCAATACTTTTCCAGATTGATGATACTCTTACCATCACATTGAATCAACACTATACCAACATTTAGAAATTATCTTTGAATCCAAGTTACCTCCATATAAGAATTAGTAACTTCTAATTACTCTACCTCTATTATCAAAAGAGTAAACACAACCTATATTTTTACATCTCACTCATCACACCACTCAATAAATTAAACATGGCTACAATGTGATGCAAGAGCAGAACCAAGTTTGCAAGGAAATCCTCGCACGCCAAAAAATAACGCTATCTTTATCTTTGCTGCCTCTCATGGTTAAGGCCAGGGAGGGCTGAATTTTTTAGACTTGTACATTAATTTTTCTTTAGGTGATTTTTCAAATTTAAATTTTTGAGAAATATGTTTGTGTAAAGTTTCAAAAGGAATTGAATTAATATTCCATTTTGGGGATGCCCATCTGGTGGAAAGAGAGTCTCCCTTGTATGGGGCTGTTCTGCATCAAGTTATTTGTGAAGGCCAGAAGCTGTATTTGTATGTTATCTTACCTAATTTGCATGTTGGTGCATGTCCATATGTGGAGCCATTGGAGTCGTAGGGAATCGATGGAGGTGTCATTATTGACCTTGAAGATGTTTGGCCAAAAGTTAGGTGCCCATGTGAGGATCATGCAAGTAATGAAGTATTTTTTATTTTCAAATTTTGTAACTCCTCTTGAAAGTTGGTTGTGGGATTTCTTGGAGGTTTTGGTAGGTTGTTTTGGAAACCAAGAATGGTTTTCCTCTCACACACATATATATTAAGATGGTGGAAAAATAGGATATATCCCAAAAATGAGATATAACACTTGTTTTTCCAAGCCAATGGGTAAACCCACAATAGTGGGTTACAATTTTTCGAACAAAGAATAATTAGAAATGCTCATCAAAAAATTTAAAATGGTTTACCCCTTATAATGAAGGGGGTTCGAATGAACCACCCCCCTTCTAATGAACCCTCCCTCCTTCTAATGAACCCCCATCCCTTCCAATGAACTTTAGATGGTTCACTGACCTCTTCGAATGATCCCTTCCACGAGACGGTAATTTGTGAGGATGATTATCGGTTGAAGGAGGTGTAAATGGATTTCACGGCGGTGAACCTGATAAACTAAATTGATGATTTCTCAGGATTGGGGCCAGGCTTCAACAACGTTATAATTGAGATGAGCTTTTATTTTGAGTTCATTTTTAGTCGACAGGCTCTTTCACCATCGTCAAGTTTGGTGGAAAATCATTCGAAAATAGTAAATTTGAGAGATTTTTCTTTGAAAATATGCTATGCATTGACCTAATCCTAACAAAAAGAAAAATTCAATCAACAAGCATACCAAAAGCTGCCATGAAATGGCACTCCATGTCTAAATTATAAATGTTTTGACTTCAAACTTAATTAAAGAAAAATATTGAAAAATGCCATGAAAAAAAATGAAAGCCCTAGATACCTCTGTCACCAACCCAACTAAAAATAATTTAGCCTTATCCTTGAAAAAAAAATCTATGCATCCAGTACACACCCACTTTTAAAATGTTGTTTACTATTGCAAAACCCAGTTATATCATGTGGTGGAGGATAATAAAATTATAATTTAATTTCAATTTTTGTGGTAAAAACATTTAAAATCCTTACAAATCACTAGTTTACATCATTTTCAAATTCCTAATAGTTTACCTACTATAAGTGTCAGAAAGTGAAGTTTTCTCTAAAAATGTTGATTTCAATGTCAAGTTTGGCCAAAAAGTGTAACCCATTACTGTGGGATGACCCCAATATCACTTCAAATATGTAAAAAAAGATGTTAATAACAACCAAAAAATGACCCTAATTGTTATAGCAACTACAAGGAATGTTCTTAGAGCATAGAAAGCTATGTACCTGGCCAGAAAGTTGTTTTTGAGCTATGGACAACTCAATCACCTTCAAGGGTGAATGGGTCCTTTTAGGGAACTTCGAAAAAACTGATTTCAGGATCTTGTACTTTTATGTTTGCACTCTTAAAATCCATAGTATTATTAAGTTCTTGAAGGAAATATTCAGTTCTATAGCGCTCTTTCCGTGATCTTGCACCTTGAATGACAAATTTGCAACTTTGCTCCAAACCTTGCTCCAACTTGTAAAATATGCAATCACACACTCAAGGATAGAAAACTTGTTGATTTGTTAGTGAATGGGTTTCCTCAATCAAACCCCTTGTAGGTAATTAAACCAAATGATGAAATAAGATAATGAAGCACGAACATGAGATAATGTAATTAGAACCTTGCCATGATGATATGATCTTTGAAGTGCTGCAATAAAATCTTGAATGCTACCTTGAGATGCCTTTTAAATTCCTTAGAAATGCTCTCTAATGCTCTTTTGAAGTATTAGTATGCTCTCTTGAATTTATATTAGGTTAAACAATGTGAATTAACCCCTTATTTATACAAAATTAGGAGATTAACCTCAAAATTCAAAGAACTAAGGTCGACACCAAATATGGAAAGAAAGACAATTAGATTCCCACCAAAATGAAATTCAAAAATTAGGGTTTCTTAGACTGAGCTTCAAGGAGCTGAAAGAAGGCCAAAAACATGTTCTAGATCAACTAAAAAAAGGGGGTCCTATTAAGAGAGGACCCATTCGCCATCAAGGGTGAATGGGTCCTAGTTCAACTTACCAAGACAAAAAAATTTCCAATTAAATAATTTGATATTTAATTTATGCTTGTCGAGAGAGATCCTCAAGAGGTTTCAAAATGAAGGCCTAAAAGGGGGCTTAATAAGTCCACTTAACCTTAATGAATTAAGACCACCTAGATAAATGTGAAAGTGCTTTAAAACACTTTACAACACTTAAAAAAGGTGAAAATTATGCATATTTTTTTTAGAAAGGGGCCCATAAGGCTTAATTAAGCAAACAAGTCCTAGAAAAGTGTAAAAGTGTGTTATAACACCCTTGAAAAGGACAAATTAAAGCATGATTTAGCTAAATAAAGGTCTTAAAATAGTGTGAATGTTTACAAGACATTACAACACTAGTCCAAGACACCATTTGTTCAATTTTAATGTCAATTATCCAAGCAAGGAAAAAGGCTACTTTTTCTGTCACTACATATTTATTGATACTTGTTCATTTGGAGAAGGGGAATTTTGGAGAAGTGATGGTTGCATACTCAGATGTTGTCAGAATGAATCCAAATTGTTAAAGACACATATGTTGCAATTTTTTTCATGTAGTGAGCCCAAATTGTAAGGAAGTATATAAACTTGAATTTGATATAATCATTTTATGATTTGAGAAAATAGAATATTTCTAATTTTCTTTCTTTAAATATAAAATTTAAAGGAATATTGCATCCATCTTGCAAGTCTCTTTGTGTGTGTTTGACTTCAATTTTGAAGGGAGAGTATCCTTTCTTCATTAGTGGTATCAAAGCAAGAGTTCCTAAGTGTGCATAAAGAAGCATCGATGTGAAGCAGTTTGCACCAACAGTTGCAAGTGGAGAATGAAGTCAGAGTCCTTAAAGTGTGTAGAAAGTTCATTTAGCATGAGGTAGTCTATGCCTGATAGGTTGAAGATTGAGAGTGTATGAGAAGTGTTTAAATAAATACCAAAGAAGAAAGGGAATTGTTTTCTCATAGTTGTGTATGTAGGTGAACAAGAAGGAGAAAATCTTGCAAAAAAGTATGCTTTAAGGAAGGCATAGAGAAAGAGAGTGATAAAGAAGAGAAAAGCACATTATAGGTTGAGAGGAAAAGGTATGGTATGAAAATTGAAGAGAAAAATTATGTTGCAACAGTAGATGAGTGTCCTTTGGAGGACTTAAAAGCATTGGAAATGTAGCTGAGAGTGGAGGTGAAGAAGTTATGGCAGTAAACAATGGCAAGGAAAAGAACGTAATGTATAATATTTTTCATTTTTATGATGAAGATGAAAGTGGATTTTTTGTAGATGAATAGATTGTAGTAGATAGTGAGAAGACAAAAGTTGCAATAATACTAGAGGAACATGTGAAAAGAAAGGTAACGACTTATGTTTGTGAATTTTATGAAGATGAAAATAGAGATGATTTGCATGTTGAGATGAAAGAGGTAGTGATTGTAGAAGGAGGAGAAGAGATGGTACATTTATAGATTTTGTTAGTATTAATTTGTATGCATGGAAAGATTTGAATGATGTTGTAAATTGGTGTATGGATAGTGCATATTTTCTTGTAGAAGCTATAGAGGATCTTGCAAGGAAAATTTGGTGGAGGTGTTTGATCAGCGGTTAGTCAAATCCAATGAGATCAGAGAGGATAACACATGGTATTAAGAGGAGGAGGACAATACATGGTGGATACAAGTCCACAAGAGGAGAGAAGAATGGAGAGCAGGGTTGTTGGAGGAGGATGGTGAATGTTCCAACAAGTTGGAAGAGGAGAAAGATGAAATTATTGTAGGTATAAAATTTTAGTGATGGAGTTTGTTGAAGATTTCTTGCAATCTAAAATGGTGGTACTACCACTCAACTCCATTTTGTGAATCTATATTAACAAAAAATTTCCTACCCCAGGTGTCTAATGCAGGAGCATCCAGGGTGTAAGGAAATCTTACATCACCAAAAATATTGCTATTTTATTTTGTTATTTTCAATAACAGCTAAGGTGTGTGGAAAAATAAATATTTTAATTTACAACATTGTAATTTTCCCTTGTGGTTATTTACAAATGTAATTTTTGGAGGAAGCAGGATTTGATAAAAGTTTCAAAGGAATTTAAATTGGAATATTCCATTTGGGGCGTCCAATTCTAGGTGGGGAGCACTTTGCATGCATGTCTTTGCATGATCATTTGCATACTTTGCATACATTTGCATGTTAGGTCCAACAACTTTGCATGTTGGTGCATGTCCATATTTGGAGTTGTCAAAGCCATAGGGAATCAATGGAGGTGTCATTCTTGACCAAATATGATTGGCCAAAAGTTAGGTGCCCATGTGAGGATCATGCAAGTAATGAAGTATTTTCTATTTTCAAATTTTATAACTCCTGAAGTTGGGTGTGGGATTTCTTGGAGGTTTTGGTAGGTTGTTTTGGAAACCAGCAATGGTTTTCCTCTCACACACTCTTCTATATATTGATGCTTGTTCATTTGGAGAAGGGGGATTTTGGAGAAGTGGTGGTTGCATACCCAGATGCTACCAAAAATAATAGAGAGAAATAATAGTAATCTTAATACGTATATATAAATTAGCTATAATAAATATAAATTCAAAACACTATGAATTAAAATTTTAAACCACATCCTTAGGGATTATTTCAAACCATATAAGTATTTCTTCAACGTAAAATATTGTCCTTCTTACCCTTTACCTCAAGTTTCTTTAAATGTGACATGTAGATTCCCTTCTCTAAATCCCATGTTAGAAGGTTTTATTAACATCTAATTGTTCAACCTCAAGGTCAAATGCATCAACAACAAAAATAAAAAATATGATAGAAGAAAGCAACATAATCAAAAAGAAGATCTAACCAAAATCAATTAACTCTACCTATGAATACCTAGCCACTAAAATTTCTTGTACTTCTCAAACTTGTCCTTTGAACTAAAATTATTCTTAAGAAATCATTTACAAGCAATAATGAGTTTCATATTCTTTAATAACTCACTAAGTTCCATGTATTTTCTTCTCTCTAGCATAGAAATTTATTCATCCATAGTTTTCTTCTAGTCTTCTTACCATAAAATTATTGCCTCATTTATATTTCTAGTCCCATCTTTATTTTAGAAAATAAAAATATATTAGGAAATAAATTAAATATACCCTCCAAGTTACCTTCTTGTATGTTTCTTTTATAGTTCCTAAAATAAGTTTTATCTCCCTCATTCAGTTGCCATATGATTTTCGGATAAACTATTATGTCTGAACTAATTTAGGCAAGATGTGGGTGAGCCACTGTATCTTATAGACTCTTGATGAC
>VDFB02343546.1:55627-125695 GCA_007258455.2 Sequoia sempervirens | reverse complement strand
TATTATTATTTTTTAATTAATATTTCAATGGGTCACTTTATAACTTGATTTATTAATTATTTAATATCCCCCTTTTTAAAATAATTTAAGACTTAGGCAATATTAAATAATTAAGTCACTTCGTCCAAATTTTGGGGACATTATAGAATTTCGTGTTGAGGGTTGTAAAATTATTTATCTTCAAATATTTCAACTTGTCAATTAAATTCCTTTGTAATTTTGACAAGTTGACATAGTGGGTGAAAAAACAAAAGGTAGTTTTAAATATTTTAATTGCAAATTTCCTGAAAAGCTTTGTAAGGCATTGGATTTTGAAATTATGGAGTTTTAAAGTACTCCACCATGATCCCTAAAAAATAGGGACTGAGGAAGTGGGCACCCAAGCCTTCTTTTTTATTTTTACTTTTTCAGGAGTCAAAAAGAGAAGAATTTAAAACTGTTTTTTTCCCTATCTTTAGAGGGTTGTTGGGAATGAATATTTAATTGTTTTTAATGATTTTTGAGGGTTTTTAATGAGAAGCAACACCATAGGTTGTGCTATATTGGATAAGGAAAAACAAAGATGAGGAAATTAATTTTTGGAGAGGTGGTATTGAGAAACAAAAAACCCACTATTCATTGAAGAGTTTTCAAAAAGAATTTCGGAGGTAGAGTGAAGGAGGACGTAGCATTAGAACTCTGGAGGATGTTTTTGTGATGATATTTTGCAAGTTGGACTAATAAACAAAAACCCATGGAGTTTTTAGAATGACAGGGATGAAGATTCATAAGTTATAAGTGTTGTTTTAGTGTTGGGAGATGAAATTTTGTTGCAAAAGCTCATATAACTGAGCATATGAATGTATTTCCTTGAATATTTGATACTTGTAAGAAGCTTAATTTCTGCATATCAGTCCATTGATGACTGAAACCCTTTGTAATTAGATTTCTTTTAATGGTGAAAATCAATGGTTTCCTGTGCAAGAAGATTTTTTTATGTTAGTTTGTAATTTCTCTATTCCAGTTGGGTATTTGTTCCGAGAATTTGGAGAGGATTTATGAATTTATAATGCTCTCTACATTAATTATTACAAATTTGTGATGAACCCAAATCATTACGATATCAAAATATATTTACCTATAACTAGAACGAGAACAACGAACCCTCTAGTTTGGTTGTGTGATTCTTCTTTTTGTTATGCCCTTCTCCCTTTGACTATTTTCCCATGCCCTATAAAATTACAAGTGAAAATAGAAATACCCACAACAAAACTTCATACGATTTGTCAAAAAGTCATTCTATAGAGGGAAAACCTAACTGCAATTTCATCCAATTCACAACTGACAAGTTTCTTCTACAAATATGATTTAACCACTAGAAGGCATGAAAGAACAATCCTCTAACCCCTTCCATATTTGAGTATTGATGATTCATGGGTTTGAGTGCAAGAATGGGTGAAATCACCCATGAAATTTGCTAAAAATCATGATCTAAGAATGGTGTTTTGACAAAAACAATAAGCAATAAATGAGGCTTGGACGCTGTCTTTCATCTTCAATCAATACCAAAATACATTTAAGACCCTTTTGTAACTCCCTTTAATCAATATTTTGTGGTTGCAAGTGTTGGTGAGCATTAATGGTGCTTCCTGGTTGAAAACATGTCTTATGGAGCCTATCAATCAAGTATTAGGCTTGGGCTTCTTGTCATGCCAAAAATAGTGTATCATTAAATAGTCCACAACCTTGATGAGTCTTATTATTCCATTTGTTGGGAATCATGCCATCAAGCTGTCGCCTAACATAATGCCAAAGAGGAAAAGGAGGATGAGGGATGCCAAAAGTTTGACCTCCAATGAAAAGAGAACCTTTAGGGAACCAAGAATGGATGGAAGATAAGAAAGGTTGTGAAATCCTGAAAGTCTAATGAAATGACAGAGGAATTTACAACGGATAAAAGGAATGAGTTGGGGACTGGGATTCAAGAAGAACTCATAATGCATGCAAAGGTGGTATCAAGGGAAGAAAATCTTCAAAACTTCAAGATTGAAAAGACAGAGAATAATGCCTAAAATTTATGAAGGAAAGGAAGAAGTCAATGGGCCGAAAATTTGATAGAAACAACACTTCAGAAATTTTGTAATGAAGATGTAAAGACCCTTGTCCAAGCTGAATAGATTCCTTATACCTCCCGTCAGCATGCGGTACCTGAGACATGGCTTCTTTTCTCAAGTCACGATGACTTAAAATCATGAGAGCCTCATAAACAAGGTGGTAGCAGCACTTTGAATAATTGTGATTCCAGAAAGGACAGTGTTGACTCATACAACTACTATCACGCATGATTTATTTAACCACAGATAATAGGACCCGCAACCATTATCGTTTGAACAAAGGACAACGCTGGCAGAAATATATTGTCCCAATACAATAATCACCACCATGTAATATTTATCAGGCAAGACGAGCATGGTAGTCGCTTATGAATAATGGCATGATGAAAAATGTTGGAGTGGAAATGACTACATATATCAATCTGATCCATCAAACTTCTGTAATTTCTTGACCAAATATAATCAATTAGTAATAAGAGATCTCTTAGAGTACAAATATCAATCTGAACCATCAAACTTCTGTAATTTCAAATGTAAAATTCAATGTAATTCAATTGAAGAATCTGATTGATTCTTCCAAGATCATCTAGAGCTGTTGGTTTCACTACAGAAAATGGTGGCTAATGTGGGCATCTATTCCAAGATTTTTTTTTGAGAAACTCTCAAATTAATGGTGAAGAGAACATATTAATCATCCCCCTTTCCCCAAAACCAAAGCTCCTTTTATAATATTAATTGACAGTTTTGTGCAGTTATCAACATGTATTAGTGACTTTAATTAATCTTAATTTCCTAAAGTCACTTTATATATTATTTAATTATTACCTTTTAATTAACTTTATGTAATAATACTAAATAATTATTATTTAATTTTCCTTTTTGATATTTTTTTATCTTTTGAGAATTAAATAACATTACTCTCTTTCAATACCATAAAAAATGGGACATTACAAGAAGACTTCCGGGTTTGGGGAATCGAGAAACCTTAAAATAGGTAGACGGTTAAGATAACCCTCAACATCCTAAAAGTCCGACAAACTTAGAACTTAGTCGCATTTCACAAGGTTCAAGGCAGGTTTTGGGGATAATAGAATGACATGCAGGTAAGGCTACCCCCAAAACTTCAACAAATCAATAAGCACACCCCTTAGTCCATTTTAAAAAGATTGGAGCAAGAAATTAGGGTTGATAAGAAAATCAAAACCCTAACAACTCAACAACATAAATACTTATTTAATTTTGGATTTTGTAGTTTGGGTTTTTTACTAAGGCATGAACATGGGGGATAGATACAATAGAAAGAGGCACATAATCACTCAAGATTTCCCATTTAGGATTCCTCATATTAGTTATCAATAATGGGCAAGTGAATGTAAAGAGAAAACCAAAAGGTCAAAACAACAAAAAATAGGGTGCCAACAAGAAGAAAATTGCATCATGTTTCTTGTATTTCCTGCCTCAAAAAGGCACTAGGAAAATATATACAACCCTTGGATAAGTTACCTACAATTGATGAATATGAATAATTAGTTTTGATTCCCAAATAAATCATAGGTGCAAGGGAGAAGAAGTTGAGAAACATAAGCACCAAGGAGTGCCTGAATTAGTGGAAAGATGTTTTGGTGGAGAATGCAACATGGGAAGGCATGCATATTTTGAAACATTCAAACATGCAATTGCTTGAGGACATACAATTTTGAGTGGGGAAAAATTGTCATGTCATATTTCCAGTCAATATAAGTTTGTACATATTAGGTATGTACTTGCATCTTCCATGTTTATGTTTGTTGTGTGTTTACACTTCTTAAGTATGTCTTTTGTTCCAACTTTTCTCTTCCATTCTTCTTGTTAGAGTTTTATAATTCTCCATCCTATCATGCCCATTGTTCAATCTTTGATGCCTCATCCTCTAGTTGAGTCTTGTGTTACGGATAACCCCTAATCCTTAATATTTCTATCATGTTTCCATTCTCCCCCTAAATTTCCAACACATGTCATATTGTCCCTGTTAGTCTATTTTTGGTGCCATTACTTTCAAAGTGAAACCTTTCTTGCTTGTGATCATTGTTCAAATTTGAAGTTATAGGTGTACTAGGTGGTTGACTTATTCTATTTGTGGAGGATTTAAAAGAGAGAATGCCTTCATCTAAATCATCATCTACACTTAACTAAATTCCCTTCAAAATTTATTTTGAGCATTTATATTTGAGAGTATGGATTTGAGGATAAAAGCCCATAGATCTATCAAAAATTAGAGGATGAAATCTATTTATTTTTAAAGGTCAGAGGATGCCACCCCTTTTGTTGGAGGATGATCTCACTCAAAGATTGCATAAGAGATTCATTTTTCATGGATTCAACTACATTATATTGGTGTTATTTGTTATTTGTCATGGGTATGCCCATGACAATTTATTGTTGTTATATCGATTAAAGTTACAAGCTATTTTGCATGCATTTTTAGGTTTTATTGTAATAAGGAAAGGATCAAGAGTTACAATTGTTCTTTATTTGTTCAATATGATGAGAAGATTAAGATTTTTTTTTTGTCATTTTTTTAATAATACGATGATATTACTAATATATAGATAGTGATTTTAATCTAATATATACAAGATTTGTGTGAATGTTAGGGTTGATAGTGTTACTATTCAAATAATAAGTTTTTGTGGAAGGCCAATAATCAAGTTTACATTATTGTTTCAGGTCAAGTAAATTATAGGAAAGTAGCAAGAAGAGAGACAATGCTACGAGCTTAAATGAATTTGTGGGGAGTTGGGTTAGAAATATTAATACTCGACATGATATATATGAGACATCACATGCTCAATATCTAGTTTAATTCAAGGTGAGGTTAGATGAAGCTTGGAAGTGATCCTAGAAGATCTAAGTAAGGGCAGTGTAATCCCACAAGTTATTGAAAGTACACATGCCTTTGTTGAAAAAGTGGTAAGCACAAGGTTTGAGGAAGGTGAGCAAATGTTGGTTCTTATGTTGAATCAATAATTTATACTAAATAAATGATTTGAGTATATTGAGCCCATGCATGAGGGATTCTTTCTAATTTGGAAACTTGGACATTATTTTCCAAGAATTTCACATATAAACCAATGACAATGAATCGTTAATGCTAAAAAATGGTGCAAGAAGGAGCTTGGCATGTCAACGAACCTCTTGCTACTTTCCTTTAGGAGTACCTAAAGTCACTTGATTTCTAATCAAAATTTTATAAAGTTCCTCCCCTCAAGTGGTGTAAGTAATCCATTTAGAGATAGAATACATTCTTTTGGTTTTGGGGTTAGTGATGTTGGAGTAACAAATAATGAATGCAACATTCAAACTACCATAAAATAAATCAAGCACAATGAAAAATCCAAATAAATATCATAAAGTGTGTAGGATACAATGATCACTCCTTGTTTATATTTGACAAGGAGGAGGTAGGAAGGTGAAACATAAAGATTGACTAACCCTCCAAGTGATGTGACACATGTAAAACATGGGGAAAGTGTGAAGGCATGTGTCAAGTGTCTATGAGGTGAGACAACTAAACCACCAAGTGAATCTAAGCTAGTGTGGATAGGACTAATAAGTGTAGGAACTAGATAAAAGGAAACTAGATACATAAAGACACTTTCCACACTAACACCCCCCTTAAGTGATACTTAGCGAGTAAGTACCAAAAAGATGAGTCACAAAAACAAGGCTTAATGAGGTACTCAAGTACAAAAATAAGTCTCTCCCAAATGGAGTAAAGGAGAAAACCTAGTGGGAAAAACTCCTCTCCAAATAGGAGAATTGTATACAAAGGAAGTAGGACTCAAGACTCCCCAAGGAAAACTTCCTTCACCCCAAGAAATTGGCGCAACACAATATAGTGATGTGATGCTAAAGGTTTAGTGAAGATGTTTGCAACCTAATCCTCAATACACAAATACTCTAAGGATAGAACACCATCTTGGATAAACTATCAAATGAAGTGCATATGAATCTCAATGTGCTTTGTCCTCTAATGCTCAACTGGGTTGTGTGAAATGTGAATGAAACAAGTTGGTTATCACACTAAAGTACATAGTAGGGTGATCAAGTGGAAGACCAAATTCTACCATAATTTATCAAAGCCATAGTACCTCTTGGCTAGTAAGAATTGTACTTCATTACTCAACCTCAGTAGATGATAATACAATAGTGGTTTGCTTCTTGCAAGAACATGCAACAGGACCAAAAACAAGAGAAAAACCAAAACCAAAAGTGGAATTTCAAGAATCAACATCTCCTACCCAATTTGAGTTAGTGTACAACCTACTATTTATGAAGCCCTTGGTGTGTATTGAATGCCAAAATGAGTGGTTTTGCTAATATACCTCAAAATATGCTTGGATGCCTTCTAATGACTCTCATGAGGGTCATGTGGAAAATGGGAGACAAGCCTAATAGTGAAGGTAATATTTCCAGATGTGTGTGTGAAATAAAAAAGAATACCAACTAATTATCTATAGAAAGTAGCATTAACAATAGGTGTGGTGCAAGTGGTAGTCAAAGTGACACCATATTGGAATGGTGTAGGTGTGAGCTTTCAATCACTCAAATGAAATCGTTGAAGCAAGTCAATGACATACTTCTATTGGTATATAGAAATCACCCTAGTAGACTAAAGAACCTAAAGTCCAAGGAAGAAATACAAAAGCCTAAGATCGATCATGTCCAAGTGTACCATCAAACTACATGTTGAATTTCCTAAATCATGGATGAGGAACTAATAGTAAGGATTGAGTCATCAACATATTTAATGCTAGTATCAAAAGTTCATCTTCATGTCTCTAGATGTAAATTGTGTTATCTGAGTGACAATGAGTGAAACAATATACAAGCAAGAAACCATCAATATTCTCATACCAATTCTTAGGGGCTTGATTGAGACCATATAAAGAACAACATAACCTACAAACAAGTGAAGAGTCCCAGAAAAAACTTGGAGGTTTCTCCATATAGATCTCCTCATGAAGATCACCATGTAGAAAGACACTCTTCATGTCTATCTAATAAATTGGCCATCTCTGTGATACAATAATAGAAAGAACAAGGCAAATTGAATCCATCTTGGCTACAAGGGAAAATGTCTCTGAGTAGTCAATACCCTCAATCTGTGAAAAATACTTAACCACAAGACGTGCCTTATATCTTTCGATAGAACCATTAGCTACATATTTGGTATGGTACACCCACTTGCATTGCACCATCTTTCTTCCCTTAGGAAGAGTAACTAAATCCTATGTATTATTCTTCATCAATGAAAAATACTCCTCTGCTATAACATTGTCCCAATCTAGAATACTGAAAGCCTCTGAGAAATTCTACATATCTCGAGATATAGTGTAACTCAAAAGACTTGTGCTAGAAGTCTGTGAATGAGCGCATCTAGAGGATGCATGATCACATGTCAAAGAACCAATCTCCTCAACAACACCTATAGATCACTTGGAAAAAACACAAGTGGTAGAAGGTGGTGGTGGAGGTGGAGGTGGCAATGGTGGTGATAGCAGTGGTGGATCAAGACCATCATCTGAAGTATCCTCAAGTACTAAGTATCATCATGAGATGAATAAGGTAGAGTAGGTAGTGAGGAAGAAAAATATGATGGAGGATATTTTTGAGTGAAAGACATCAAATTGGACATCTCTAGTGATAGGATCAAATAACCTATAAGCTTTCACATCCTCAAAATAACCAACAAAGATGTATTGCTGACTCTTCCTCTCCATTTCCTTACACTAGACATCTAGTACGAATGCCCGAGCTTCACTACCGAATGCTTTGAAGAAGGAAACATCAGGATTGATTATGTACAAAACCTCATCTAAAGCAAAATTTTGAACTACCTTGTGGGGAGTGTGGTTTTGAATATAGTTGGCACAATTGATAGCTTGAACCCAAAATGATGGGGCCATAGACCTAGATTGAAGTGTATAATTTTCCATCTCCTTTAATGATTTTTTATTTCTTTCAATAACATCATTCTACTTAGGAGTGTAGGGAATTGAATATCGATGCTAAATACCATGCTCAACACGATACTCCATAAAGGCCTAGTTCACATATTCCCCCCATTATTTATTGGTATTTGCTGAATAAAAGAACCTAACTGCTTGTCGACAAACACCTTGAAGATCCTAAAAGTGTTGAAGACATCACTTTTGTACTTAAGAAAGTACACCCAAGTGTGACAAGATTAAACATCAATGAAAGTGATTACATACTTGGCTCTTGAAAATTAAGAAGTTGGAAATCATATGAGGTCACTATGAATCAACTCAAGTAAGGTAGTAGCATGATGGGCCTTACCCTTTGGAAAAGGATTCCTTGATGCTTTCCAAATATATAAACTCGGCAAATGCCCTTTGTGCAAGGAACCTTAGGGAGTCCAAGTACCATATTCTTAGTACTCAATTATTGAAGATACCTGTAATCGAGGTGCCCAAATCTCTCATGTCAAAGTTTTCTCAAAGAGTCAACATAGGCAATATGTGATGCTCCATAAGATTACTCAAAACCATGAAACATGTACAACTGAGATCCATGATCTGCTCTGCTTGAAGTAATAATCATCTCTAAATGGTGTAGTTGTTGAATAACTACATCATGTGGTGAAAACTCAACTACCTTTCCATCACCAGTATGAAAAATCTAGTAAACTAAAAGGAGATTAGCTAAATCTTAAGAACATAGAGAACATCCTCAATGCTACCTTTTGTCAATTGTATTGTACCTGAGCCCATAATTGGAATATGTGAAGATTTTCCCACTAAAATTTGAGTAGTGTTGTAAAAAATAGATGCTAGAAGATCCTGTAAGCGATTCATGTGATGTGAGGCTCCCGAATCAACTATCTAATTGTCCTTGGATGAAACCAAACATATAGTCATAAGGGTGTGTCCCTTAATAGGTTTGGGAAGATCAATGTTATGTCTTTGCATGGCATATTCCAATGCTACAATCCTCTTATGACAAAATTTTCTATGGTGATTTTTTAATCCACAAGAAGTACAATGGAGTGTCTTTTTAGACTTATAAGGCTTCTTTCTTGACAATGTAGAAGGTGTGGCTTGTGTGTCAATTGTATTCTTTTATTTAGATGATTGCTCATTTCTTGAAGCTAGTTTTATCTTAGGTTTATTAGAAGGATTCTTTACTTTTCCCTTATGTAATTGGACAACAAGTGCTTGACTTTTTGAAGAGGCTATAACATCCATAAAGATTAATTTAGATGGTTATCTTGTGAGTCTATCACAAAATTGTTCAAATAAATGCATTACATGTGCTATTCCAAGATCATCCATGATAGAGTAAAATGAAGAAGCACATATCTGATTAGGACCTCTTAACTTGGACGAAATCAAGAAAACACACTCTTTTTTTTTTTTTAGCACAACCCTAAAGTCAAGAAAGAAAATTAGACTTAAATTGAACCAATAAATCTTCAATAGAAGAGAAGGCATCAAGAGACAACGTTGTCAATTTAACATCCAATTGTAGAATCTTGAACTCATCAACTTGACCAAAGAGATCATCAAATTGGTCCCACATTTTCTTAGGAGTTGTACAACTAGAAATGTGAAATTCCAAATTATCGAAAATAAAAAGACCTGTTATTCCTATTGCTTCATATAACTTGTTTCGATAAGTAAAATGCTCAAACTCCCTAGTAAATTCAATTTGTTGTCTAGCGACCATATGCCATAATCCCCTATGCACACACAAAACCTCCCAAGTTTGAAAATTATAGTATCCATGATGCACATAGAAGGCACCTAAATTGTGCCTTACAAAACCTGCCAAAATTGTATTATATCCAAATGTTGACTTTCCAAGTGTGAAAATTATGTGTAGTTAACAATTGAATTTTAGGATCCATGATGCACACACAAGGTGCCTAAATTGTTCCTTACAAAACCTCCCAAAATTGTATTATATTTGAATGTTGACCTCACCCCCCCCTCCCCCCCCAAAAAAAAAGATGCAAAAAACAAGAATTACAAGCTTGTGTCAAGTTTGGAAGTCATCTATTTATAACACAAATATTTTTTATAAATATAGAATATTGAGATTTCATAAACTTGAATTTGACTACAAAAATGGAATCCTTGCGAAATTCTAATGAATTTTAAAAAAAAATGTCATTTTTTGACAAATGGGGTGAAAGTTATGTTTCGTTGAAAATTACACAAATTACATTTATATTCAAAGGTTAAAAAATAGATTAAAAAAGTGCAAATTTTAAAACGTCTCGATGTCAAAATGTTGGTGATGGAACCAACTTCCCATCTACTATTTACACTTGGAAAAACATCCCCTTGTTTTTAAATTATGAAAAAATGGAAGAAAAAAAAAACCCTTTTACGAACTATGACAAATTTCTCTCCTTTACAAACACTTAATGGTTTACCCAAAACACTAAGTGAAATTTAATAATTTCAAAAATAAAATAAAAATGTAAGGATTATGAACCGCTAAGAAGATATTTAATAGCTACAATAATGAAAGTATGGCTATATTCCACCTATATCATTGTGAGTTCATGTGAAATCATGACCTTGTTATTTAAAACTTGTTTTTATATAGGGAAATCCCTTATGCAATAGTTTCAACATTAAAATTTGCCATTAATGACACTCTAGGTTTTGCAACAAAGAATATGAGAGTAAATATTGTGAAAATGTGAAAATATTAAAGTTTTTAGGTTGGGAAAAACTCAAATCTCATGCCATATATTGAGGGTCAATGTTCGGGAGTATAGCACCCTAGATACCCAAATAGGAAGATACCCAAAATTTTGATCTAAATGAGGTGACAGTTTAATATGTTGGGGATTAGAGTTTGGGGGTGCCATGTATAAGGTAATTGAGTTAGGTAAAGGTTGAAGATCCAATATTGAAAGGTAATTTGATGTAAGTGTTGGGGAATTGAGGTCTAGGCTAAAGACATATTTATAAGGAATAACACAAAAATATGATAAAACTAAGTAAAAGTGGGGGGATTGAAGGAAAGGGATGTTGGGAAGGAGAACTAAAAAAATAGTGGGGGACAAAGGAAACAAATAAACATAGAAGTAAATACATGTCGTAGTGGGAAAGTTTGATATCTCAATAGGAATAAAGGAAACAATGAAGTTATGTAAAAAGGTATGCTAGGATGGGAAAGTTCATTGTTTTGATGGGGATATACAGGAAAGGGTGGAGTTTGGGTAAATGATATCATAGGATGAAAATATATGAAACTTTAAAACCTTGCACACTTAGAAAATTGAACACACCTACACACTTAGAAAATAGTGAACCTAATGAGCATATGGGAGATGAATCATAATATTTTGAAAGGTGTTTATATTTTTATGTTATTGTTATATTTTCATTTAAGAATTATGTTTTCACAAATCATTTTAATTAGTGTTATTGAAATTAAAAGTACTAGCAAATATTGATTGTTGTTATTTTATTTTCTTGAGAGTTTTTTATAAGAGCTATTTCAAACTAAAAAAATAACTATAAATAGAAATAACTGATGACTAAATAAAATATAAATTCTTGAATAGTTATAAAGTAAAAAAAATTAAATTAAATAAATAAAAATTAAATTAAATAAATAAAAATAAAATATCAAATACTAAATGAAAAAGAATGTATATTATTGTATCAAAAAATATAATTAGTATATTTATATTATTTTAAAAATAGGATAATAATATTATATAAATATCTTATCATAAGAAACATATGTTATCATGAAGAAATCATTAAAAACATTCAAATATAACAAAAATATATTTAAAAAAATTTAAAAAATAAAATAATTAAAAAACAATTTATTATATAAAATATATTTCAAAATTTTCCATTATATATTTATTCTTAAATATATTTTTATTTATAAAACTTAGTTTCATATATTATTATCAAACATTTTAATTGATTATTTAAAATTTTACATTATTTAAACACTTTAATTATATGTTAATTATTTAAAAATTTATATTATTTAAACACCGTAGTTATTAAACTGCATTTACATGTAATTTATCTCCTATGAATATGCGCAGAGCTTGGTTTTAAACTGCCGTAGAATTTCTTTCATTCAACGAAGTATTTATAGGGAAAGATCAGAGCATGTTTATTCCCGTATGGAATGTGGGAATAAACAAAATAAATTTAAGTGAAAATGGAGATATAGAGTTTACTGAAATAGAATCCAGTAAAAAGTGGATAGGGTATGAAAATGTCAGTGAGTGGGCCCGACCACCTAAGCAGTCAGCGCTTAGAGTGTGTCGGGTAAGCCGGCCCAAATTTGTGGACGATTGATCAAGGTGTTGATCGATAGTGTTGGGGACATTAAGCTCAATGAGCATACTCTCAATCCACCTGGCAAGGTCAGATGCATTGTAGTGAACTACCTTGAATGACAAGTTGCTCTCCTTGTCCTTATGCTTTGATGCTTCTCAATACCTTGTTGCTCTCCTTGTCCTTTAACCTTTAACTTGTTCCCTGTACAAAGAATAAACACAACAAAGAAATGACATATTAGATTTACTACAATACCTCCATATCTCCTTAACTCTTTGCAAACTTCCAAGATCAGTTCATCTTTGATCATTCCTTCAATGTCTTCAACTTCAAGAATCAGGTCCTCTGTCATATCTTCATGCTTGGAAACTTTTGCAACATCTTCTTCTTCATCCGAGAATCTTTCTTCAGCATCCTCAAAGACTTCCTTCTCTTTTACCTTCATTCTCTTCCTTCTCTTGACCATCTTCTTTATAGGCTATGAAACCTTCTTGTTCACCTTCAAGTGCCAATTTGTCATCTCCTTTATCATCTGCTCCATCTTTAGCATAGACTCCTAGAACTCCTTCTCAAATCTTCTCAATTCTTCTCAATTCTTGCTTCAAATCAACTATCTCCTTATCCATATTTTCTTGTCTTTTTTCTCTTCTTCCTCTCTTCCTCTACTTGCAAATGTCTTCTTAGAGTCTCCATCTTCAAGATGGTCACCAAGCAAGCTGCTCCTTGCTTCAACTCACTCACTTTTCACAACTTTCTCTCTGCCTTCTCAATGGCAGCCACCAGGTTACCTTCTAAACCTGCAACCACACACACACAACTACAAAACCACAATACCAAAACCAACTTCTTTCTCAGCTCAGACCTTTTGTTGAGCTCTGATACCACATTGATGCAGACAAGGTGGAGGAACACAACTATCTCAATTCCAATCAACAAAACCCAAAACATGCCTTTGTTTTCTTACCAACCACAAATGCATTTTTCCCTTGTTTCAACACTCAAAATACAATTTAGAGTTCCAATCTCAATAGAACCTTCAAACTTCCTTTACCATCTCATTAATGATAGATTCAAATCAATTAGAATCCTTAAAATCTCAGTTTATGTCCACTTCTAATAAATTGTCCTCAAATGCCTAACAATGGCACTTACAAACCTTAAAACTCCAAATTTTCTTTCCAAGAACCAAGTAACTATTTCAAAATTTTAAGCACCTCATTATGGGTTACTAAATCATATCTAAATTTCAACATATGTTGCTTTGAAAAGAAATAAACAAAACAGGACTGTAATGCTGCAAATGATGCCTATTAGACTTTTACACACATAGGGATTATTAGATCTACTAACTTCCAACACAAATACTATTCATAAACCCTTTCAACATCTCATTTTAGATTTGAATGAGCTTTATTTACCATTAAAAGTTCATTTCCAAGAGCATTTCATAAAACCAAAAATGCTAACTTCATAAATTTCTATTTTACTAGTCAAAACACAAGTTTATAGTCTAAAACTTTAATTCTTCCACCCACTAATCTTAATAATTTGATCTAAAACACCAAGAATATGAAAATAGATGCCATAAAGATTCTTTCCACGGAAAATGAGCCTTTTCCCATGGTTAAAATGCGAGAAACATAAAAACTTAAGTTTTTGTTTACTCTAAAGAGGGTTTTTAACAGTTTTCAGAAAAAATCCAATAACTTCCTCAATTCGAAACCAAATTGCATGAAACCAGATCCAAATGGAAGGTGATTAAGCATATTACCTTTTTTAAACCATTAGCCACACATTTGAGCCCGTACAGATCTGTACAAGGGTTGGAATCAGTGATTTTTTTGAAGAAAATGAACAAAATTTGAGAATTTCTTAAACTCATTCTTTTATTTAATCACCCTCAAATTGAAAATGGTTTACAAAGCCTTTATAAAGGAATTTCGACTGTCTTATCAGTTTCTAACTGATTTTTGAACGACCTAGACCTTCCATCTTCCACTTTTGCATTTATTTTGCAAGTTTACACCTTTTACATCTTTTGAATGAAAACTTTTGAGAACATTTTACATTCTTGCAAATTTGACATAAGTGACCTCCTTAAGACCTTAAATGTATAAAAAATGAATGACATTACAAAAGTTCCACATGGAAGCTTGATTTTGTTAGGGTGCTCCTACACCAAACATAGAGGAAGAGTTATAGGGGTAACTTTGGTGGATGGGGCATTGAAGGGTAGAGGTGATAGTGAGTGACCCATTGAGAGTAAGGAAAATATTGGCATTCAATAACAACATTTGGGTATTTAACATCAAGTGAAGTCCAAAGCTAAGATAACATATAATTTTAATGATGAAGGGCCATCAAATATAGTCATAGGCTTTGTCAAAATCAATTATTTACTAGGATGGAATATTTGTAATTTTTTGTACCCTTCCAATGTCTTTCAATTCCATAATAATATTCTCTAGTATGTATTTGTCTCTAAATCCATTCCATTTAGATTGCACAATGGCTTGAACAACTAGCTTGATGTGGAGAGCAATAGTTTTGGCAATGACTGTGTAGGAGGTAATAAGCAAGGTGATTAGGTTCCAATCAACTATATTGTCTTTGGTTTTTCCTTTAGGGATGAACTTAATGAGACATGTGTTCATGTTGGGCATATGATTACCCTTAATATATGCCTCCAAGTAAACTTTATAGAAGATATCTTTAATGTACAAGGCCACATGGATTTTAAGAATCCAATAAGGAGACCTTTTAGCCCCAACCTCTTTTCATATCCATGAATTAAAAAACTCTTTCCAACTCTTTAGGAGATAAGTATCAATGAAGATGACTACTATAGTATAGATCTATCATAAAGGGAACGTAGTCATTAATAGTATATTCCATTTTTTCCTAATAGGACCACCTAAGATGACTTCATCTTCAAATAATTTATGATAGTGATCATGGAAGAGTTGGTAAGTCTCAATAAAAATTGCATAGAGAGTTCCCTCAACATCCATGAAGGTGGTTTTTCCTTCTCATTTACACTTTTATTTGAAAAACTTAGAAAAAATTAGACCTAGGGTTTCCTCCCTTGATCTAATGCAGTTAGTCGATTCAAACATCTTAGTTCCTTTGTAGGTGTCTAATTTTATGAGTTTAGATTTAATAATTTTCAACCCATGTCATATGGTCATATTTTAAGGGTTAGTATTAAGAACTTTGCGTGCTCATTCCAATTGTCACTAGATATTCCTCTCTTTGTGCTTGTATTTCTAAGAAAATATTATAGCATGCAAGTGAATAAGGGAGGTGTATTGTGTGAGATCATTAGTCTACCAAGTCAATCATCAACCACCATCTAGTGGTTTAAGAAGGGATCTCAAAATGTAAATAAAAGGTGAAATACATTTATATTTTTTCAAATGGGAGACAATTATCTTGAAGGGAAGATTGGTGGCATAATCAATTAAAAAGGAGAGAGAGTAGGAGGTGAAAAGGGGATGTGATTTGATCAAGTGATTGAAATTTTCAATCACTAGCAAGCCCTAAGAGTTGAGGAGATATTGGAGATTTTGGTAGACATAGAATCTATCAAACCAACTTAGCTTTATGTATGTGTCATGTTTATATTTTAAACAATGTACCAATAAAGGTGGTGTCTAGGGGTTAAAAGCATAGAGTTGTGTCACATTTTCAACCAATAAAATGGTTTCTAGTAAACACTTTCACCCTAAAAAGTTTAGAGTGAAATCATTTCACCCGAAACACATGGTGTATATGTGATACATACAGTTTTGGGCAAAACCCTTTCGCCTGAAACTATAAAGTAACTTTTTCCCTTTGAGAATTTGAATCCCAATTGAAATTATGTGTAAATTTTTGGGTGAAATCCTTTCAATAAAAATTTTGTTGGTTGGAACCCTTTCACCTAAAATTGTCTATATGGTTGCCTATGTGGTAGTTTAACCCCTCTTTTGGGGAAAATTCAGAAAATCTTCAACCTCAACTTTGAAATTCTCTAACTAGGGGTAATTTCATTAAAACATAAAAATAGCCTTTTGTAGAGCTTGAAGAATAGAATCCAAATATTTATATATATATATATATATATATTTATCAGTTTAATTATGATTTAAAAAAAAAAATTGTAAGTAGGTTTTTATAATCAAACACGAAGTTGATTAAAAATTAAAAAGCAAATATTGAAACATATATTTTTTATTTTTTTTAAATATATGATGCACTAGAGGAGAGAATCCTCTCATAAAAGGTTTTTTTTTTTAAACGATAAAAAATTAGACAAAAGTTGGCATCCCATGAAAACTATGATGTTTTGGTAAAGTTTGAATTCAAAATGTTATTTCAGATAAATATTCATTGAATTTTTTTTCATGCAATAGATATTGAAGTTATCTATTTGGGGGGAAATTAGGGGAAAAAATATTTTCTCTTTTTCTTTTGTGATGTCCCATCAACCTCATTTTTTTTCAAGATTTCAGCAATTCAAATTCTACTCTTATATTTATAAAAAACATATCAAACCAATTATTTTTTTTAAAACACGAGCATAAAATTCATCAAGAGTTAATTTATGTTATTTTTAAACTCATGACATAAATATCACTTTATGTGGTTGAAGTTAAAAATTTGTATATGTGTTGGCCATTTTCTTTATTAAAATGTGACACAGGTTTATAGTTTTACCCTAGGGAACCTTTCAAAGGGCTAACTAAATACTCCTAAAGAGTTCTAACAAACAATCCAAGTCAATATTTTTATTGAGAAAGTTTGACATAATTATGCCAACTATGGTCATTGAAGTGTTCCATTATGTCGAAATTCCCTCCATGAACCCTTTAAGCAATGAGAATATTAAAGTTCATCTAATATCATAATGTGACACAATATTTGTAATTGTTAGGGGTATAAGCAAAGTAGAATCCAATAGTGTGTCATTGAATGAACATTATGCAATAAATACAAAAATGAGTAGCATCCTCACTTAATGTGTTTGGTGAACCACATGGCTAGACAAAGAAAAATACCTCTATTTCCATCTTTATGAGAAAAAAATGTTGGTTAATTTGGAAATATTTTGTAAGGCTTGACCTAATCATACTACTATGACTTTGAGTTCTTACAAAATCATATCATGTGGTTCCAATGAATAGGTGGGAGGAAAGAAGAAATATTTTGCAAAGAGGAACATGGGTTGGAGGATTGAGCTAGAGGAGAACCATTAGATGGGTGATGGGAAAGAGGAGAGGAATTTGATTTAGGGATTTATAACAGTTGAAAGGTCTAGGTTTGTGAATTGGGTAGTCTCAAATGAGATATCCCTCTTTTGAATAGTAAATTAGGTCTTGAAAATTCTAAGATACACCAAAGGCTAATATACTCAAATCATATGTCATATAGCTTGAAAAAATTCTAGACAAAGGTTGAGTAAGTTTGAGCTCGACATAGGCCCTATGTTGAGCACTCAAACTAGATAACTTATCGAAGTTTGTTTACACCAAATAACATGCCCTACTTTAGTAACTATGTATTTTTTAAATGATATAAAGGATGAATTTAAAAATGATAATTAAAACCATGTAGGTTAATGTGAGTGAGATGAACCTTCTGGTGGAACTCTAAGTTCACATCCAAAGGTACAACATATCTATTGAGAAACCACCTAAGTATAATACTAAAAGGTTGCTTAAGTGTGTAAAGGGGGACAAACATACAATATATATACACTTTCCCTATGTCTCTAACACACTCTATACCCATCATTGACTCTCCTAGTTTTTTTTCACCCATTTATAAAAAAATTGCTTTTATGGAACCTTGTGTAGGAGAAAGAAAATGATCGTACATTATTTGTAATATGAAATTATATTGAGAATCTCATGAAAATTAGATTCAAGGATCTTGCCTACTATTCCCTTGATGAGATAATATATTTTTTCTTTTTTACAAGTTTGCGTTGGATCTAAGTTGATGTTGCTTCATGTTACATTTTACTAGTTCAACTCTTCAATGGGTTGATGCATAGAATTAAGGTTACAAAATGTTTCAAAATAAGGAGTTTTGATTTCAAGGAGGGAATTATCTTGGTCATGATGATCACAAATAGAATTGAATGGTGCCACTTAGGACAATTGAGAAATGATGATAGCATAGATGTGATAACTTGAAGTAGAGGTCATGTTTTGTCCAAGAACAATAAATTGACGATGGGATTCCACCTTAAATTGCATTTTGAGGAGTAACAAATTTTTGATGAATTTTGTTGGAAACACCATTATGTTATATTTGCAGAACCCTAATTTTATAAAAACCCCAATTATAGCACCTAAAACATATCTCCCTTTTCTTTATGTTTGGTTTCCTTTTGATTTTTAATGTGTTTGAAGTTCACTTATAATTTATATTAGATACTAGCTATATTTGTTTGGTGCCCACTTATAATGAATATTATAATTATGGATGTGTATGTGTATATACATACGTAAACCTATGTAATACACATATGTATGTATGTATATACACATACACATATACATGTGTGTATATATACACATGTATATACATAAATGCTATATGTGTCTATTTCAATTTTTTCCTTTTCTCTAGTAATACTCAACCATTTACTTATTTAAATAAGTTATTTATGTGATTAATAAATTTTAAAATTGTGTATATGATTATAAATAGAAATTTTGGACAAGTACATTGAATCAGACCAAATAATAAATATTTTTAATGGGAAAACATCGCCTTGTGTAAAATGCACAGGCTAATGAATCAATCAAATTAATTGCTTGAAATTTAATCATCTTGATTTATGACAATTGAATGTACATAAGGATAGGTAGTGTTTAGGAACACCTTCAAGAATCTAATAAATCATGAGGGTGAAGTTCACATTAGCTAGACCCCTAGCAAATGACCTTATGACTCTAAGAAAAGAATCAAAGACAATGAGTAAGCATGTAATAGATATAGAATGACATACTCAATAATGCTACTAGATTATTTTTAATCCCTTTACAAAATCATCTTCTATACGTACTTAATGAATGCCCCCTATATTATTTCAAAATGAATGAATGTATGCCCTTAAATGTATAAACCAAACACAAATATCTATGAAAATGTGTATTAGGCTAGCTTTAACAACTAATAGGATGACTCATAAAAAATTTACTTGGAATTAATATTTTTAAATGGGGTTTAGATCTACGACTATAAAAGGTGACCTTGTGAAGGTTGAATTGAGTGATCTCACAATAGTTTGTCCCACTTTTTGGCCAAAGTGGGACATTGAAATTGCATCTTACACCAAATTTTTAATTTTGCACACCTATAGCAACTAAAATGTTAAGAATTTGAAGATGATGTGAACTAGTAATTTTTTATATTTTGCCTGTAGATTATAAATATATATTTTTTTAAAAAATTAAGAAATAATTTGTGAGGTTTTTAATGTAAATTTTAATAACTTATTTTTTTATAGTTAACAGTATTTTTAAAAAGTGATGTTACTTCAGTAAAGAATAAATTTATTTGTAGAAAGGATAAATAATAAAATTTTAAACATAGATTCGTAACACCAATATCTAGTGCACATATATTTTTTCATAATTTTTGCTACATAATTTTTTTAATAAATTTTAAAGTGAGATTAATTATAATTTAGACATAGGTTACTTTGATAACATAACCTTGTTTGTATGCATCTGAATTAACTTCCTCTTTTTTTGTTGAAATAAGAACATCAATACCTAGTGCACATATATTTTTAAAATTTTTAATCTATTTTACTATTTTTCTATGTGCTTGGACCAAAGACCTTATGATTGTTGAAAAACTTATGTTTACTAGAAAATAGAAAATAAATATAATAATCAAATTAAATATATTCAAAATCATGCTCATTGGAAAGCTTAACTTGAGTTCTACAATCTTACAAATTTTCTTATCTTCTTCACTCCATTTGCTAGGCCAACTCAAGGTTGGAAATATTTGTTTTAAGGAAACTCTGAGGCCTAAGGTGGAAAGGTCATATTTAGGGCCTTTGTTTGAAGGACTTTTGAATGAAGGTACCTTCATTCCCACAAATTAAAAAAAAACCTTTGAATGAAGGAATTTCCAAAATTGGAAAAAAAGGGACTTTTCAAAGGTCCCTTTCTATTCCTTTTAAGTTAATTCTCATAAAAGGAATAAAAAAAGACCTTAAAAAAAATCCCTTTTCTTCCATTTTTGGAAATAACCTTTGTTCAAAGGTTTTTTTACATTTTACGGGTAAAAGTACAAAGTTGTGTCACACTTTATAGAGGAAACAACTAACACCAATCAAACTTTTGAACTTGAATCACTAAAAAGTGACATATGTTTTGAATTTTGAAATGATGTAAACTAGTAAAATGTGTATTTTTTAGTATAATTGATGTTTGTATTTTTTTAAAAAAAATTAAAAAATTATTTTAAACTAGTTTTTAATATTTATTTTTTTAGATTGCAGGAATCGGTTGGGTATCCGTCCCCCTATAAACTGCAGTTTGCTTGGTAAAAAAAATTTCACGTGATCGATGGCGTTGGTGCGACATGCCCTCCGGTACCACGGTGAGGGTGGGGAGACTAGACCTCGTGACCTCTTTCCTGCAATAGGATGCTTTTAGCAAATCAGCTAGGCCCACCACCTCACTAGTTTTTAATAAATTAATGCTATAATTTAGTTGCAAATAAAATGTCAAAAAATGAAGTTACATGAGACGTCAAACTTTTTATAGTAATTTTTTTTTCTTTCAATTTTTTGTGTATTTATAACTTGAAACTTTAGTGCATGGATATTATTTTTCCAATTTTGATAAATATATATTTTTAAATAAATATTAAAATGTGTGTGTATCAAAAAATACTTGTTTCCATTCAATGTCAACTTTCATATTAAATATTATTCTAAAATGGAAAAAAATTATACCATCTTGATATAGATTCTTTTATCTAGTGCATCATATTTTTTCATTTTTTTTAATAAATTTTATTATTTTTCCTTGGCATATTAATCAACCTAATATTTTGTGCTGATAACCTACTTTTAGTAAAAATAAAAAATAAAATATAAATAATAATTAAACTATTAAAATAAATATATAAAAACTACACTTATGGATCTACAAAAGGGTATTTTTTATATTTTTAAAAATATATTATTTACATGAGTAGGAGTTATTGAAACTTCAAGTTTTTCAAATAATTTTACTTTTTTGGTAAATTAGCCTCAAAGTGGTGCTCCATATATTTTTAGCCAACAATTTTAGTTGAAAATTTTGTGGAAGTATCTAACTTAACTAGAATGAATCTTACTAGATCATATGTTTGACCAAAATTAGTTTTTAGTTAGAAATACTTAAATTTAGTTGTGATGATACGTTGGTCGAAATTGTGACACAAATTTATACTTTTATCCTTACACCTTCGAATGAAGGTTCTTTTTGACTGACCTTCAAAAAAAGGTTTTTCTTATGTTTCACCTCCATTTGACTTGAAAAATCTCATGAACCAAGTTTGAGACTCACTATTGTGGGTTTATACCTTTGTTGATGCATATACTGTAACATTCTTTAAAGTATCAACCTTCTCTAGTATCACCCTCTCATCCTCTACAATACCTTGAAAAAAATGGTATTGGATATCAATATGCTTTATTTGCACATGAAAGGTTAGGATTTTTATGAAAATAATAGCACTTTGATTGTCACAATAATTTCTAACTACTCTCCAACTCAACCCCACATCTAAATAGAAACTCAAAATACAAATTAATTCCTTAAAGGTATAAGTGCCTACCATATACTCTCCCTCTATCATAGATAAAGTGACCATAGCTTTCCACTTGCTCATCCAACTCATTGAACCACTAAATATGATAAACAAAACCATTGCTATAACTCTTATTATCAACATCTCCTACTGAATTTGAATCTACATATTCTTGAATATATGGTAGGTGTCTTAAGTTAGCTATAAGTCATATATGGGTTAGTTGTAGGTCATTTATAAGTTATTTTCAACCCATATTAGTCCTTTATAGGTACTACCAACATAACCATACTTCAAGTGACACATGGTACTATGGTAAGTTGGTTGCAGGTCCTTTATAGGTTAGTTTCAAATCACTAGAAGTACCACCTTGATGGAAAATAAAATACTATAATCATCCGTGCAAGTAATTGAATATCCTTTTCACTAGCACCCAATGATCTTTGTCAGGATCAGCCATGAAACAACTCAAATCTCCCGCTCCTTGGGTAATGTCTAGTTTGGTGTAGATCATAATATACATCAAATTACCAACTACACTATCATGGAGAACTATAATCATCTCCTCCACCTTTGTAATTATATTAGGACATCTCTAAACTAAAATCTTAGTTCTCATTGAAATAGGAATTGTAGTGTAGGAAATTGTATACTTGTTACCTATTTTTCACTACCAGCTCAAACAGGGAGAGCTGAAATGATAAAATCATTGAAAGGTAAAGAAAATTTCAAGTTTTGTTGCTAAGTATTCATTGTTCATCATAAAGATCATATTACATTTTGATTACAGTTTTATTATGCAAGTATTTGAAATAGAAAATTGGACATTTGCATAATAATGCTTTTTATTCATTTTGAAAAACCTGAAATCTCGCACAAGCTGCAGGAGTAACTGGATTTGATTGTCTTAATCAAATAATGAATACAAGATGGGATTGAATATTACACTACCAAAGATAATGTAAACATAAGGAGGGAAGAAATTCATCATTACCTGTGATGATGAACCGCTTTTGCTCGATGTCTTCAGTTGTTGCATATCCAAGCTGCAACAATCTTGATTCTACGCTCCATGAACCTGCAAGATTGTAAGAAAAATGATGTTAGAGATTTACTCTAAGAAATGATAAATTACATTCTACTTCATGTCTACGCTACCAACAGGAATTTAATATGCATTCAATCAGGCATCCATCAGATGATTTCATTGTTCAAAGGAAAAAAAAATTCAATGGAAGCTTTCAGCGTCAATTATTTTTACTAACTTGTTTGTTTCAATGTGCAGGAACAGGTTCATTATATTTGTGATTATTTTCATCAGATATGTGGAGAAAAATGGGCTCCCACAAGGGTTGAGCCCGACATATCATCAGGACATCTCTCATTCACATCATTAGTTGAGAGTTATCAGATATTTAAAATTACAGTCACCAAATAGGACTGTTGTGATTAACAGTTTCATAAGCAGTTTCTATTTCAACATGATAAAAGCAAATTGAGCAGAGCATCTTATTGCTCATAATTCAATGAAAACAATCAAAGAAATATGTTAAGAGAGCATTAATTGCATTTATCATCTCTTGTTGTGGCTCTGCCTTTCATTTATATTCACATTTTAATGAGGCTTTGAGCCCCTTTGTGCTAAAGGGTGAACAAGATATCAAGTCATCATAAGAGTTTTTTAACAACTTTTGAAGTACATATATAGTCTGTAAGAGACATAAGAAACAAAATGGAAAATGGAGCGTTATCATCAAGTGGAATGTCTACATAGTTACCAAAAGGACAGTCATGAATAAGACGGAATAAGACTGTTGTTACAAAACTGATTAAAAGGAATACATAATGGAGTAGATGCCGGTTAAGGTGAAGTCTTGGAGAAAGAAACAACAGGAGAACAGATCAGTGAGGAAAACCAGTGATAGTTAAAGGAACTATAATACTAACTTGGTGATCTTTTGAGTTCACTGTTATAGGTAAGGTGCAACAGATTTTACATCTTACTCAGAGATCCAATTTAACTCTATCAAAATGAGCATACAAAATGATAAGGCACAATCACATCATATGGTGATTTATGAATATCCAGATACACAAATCTCACTATAGAAACGAAGGACAACAGGAAGCTTGAGACAAAGTGAGACAACAGTAAAAGTGGGGATACAAATCATGGTGTTCAAGTTTTTCCTTATTAAGATATACAATGTTTCTTGTATTTTTGCAAGATAGAAGTAAAGCTCTGCTAAATTGAAAATATTTGTATTCTACTATGATGTGGTCGAACCCAGTTTTCAAAATGCAGATTTGTCACTGTTTTCAGCATTCATACAATGGTCTCTGCTAAAAAATGGGGTTTAGTGAAAAAATACAGAATTGTCATCACAGTTTACCCATGTGAGGGTTTCCTCTAAAAAATACGAAATGCAATGAATCACAAATACATCACAAATACCCAGATGAAGACAAAGTAAGCATGGTTAGAGTTTTATGAAGGCCAGATACAGAGCATGACAAAGATTTTGAGCTATAAATGTATGTGTGCAGAGTTTCATGGTACAAAAACTGCATGATTGGTCGCGACCTTATAAGATGATTCTTTCAGAAATAACCATAACCACTTGGGTTTTCTATATGCAACTAAAAATACAATGGAAGAACATGGGTTTTGAAAAAATACCCATGAAGCTTAAGAAAATAAAAAACAAAGAGAAATTACATTTTTTCTATTTTTGCTGAGCTTGAATTGAGTTTCCTTCAGAAGATAAAGGGAAATATAAAGCTCAAATGATGGGAACTTACCAATCGTTCTCTATTGAAGATTACATTAGGCATTCCTGGATTAAAGGCTTCAGGTAACTCTTCTATGGCGGCCACAAAAGCCTCTTTCATTTCAGCCATTAAGAGAAGGAACATACAAAGAAGAAAAAAGCATCAGAAGTAAGCATGGTCGTGGCTGTAGGAGCCCATAAAATCCCTCAAGACAGAAAAGATGCCAAATTTGTAACACTTACCATATTTCTCCTGCAGGGTTCACATGGCAATCATCAGAAAATAGCATAAAAAATGTGATTCAAGCTCCAAAACGGCCCTCAGACCTTCAATACCAGTAGACTATGGCAGCGTAGCAAAGGGTTTCCAGATAATGCGTAGTGAAGAATGAATGATATGATTTAGGTTTTTGATGCTTTTTCACATGACCTAATCCGATGCAATGACTTTTTGCTTAATATTTTGAATAAAATCATTTTACTTTATGCCATGGTCTTGACTTTTTAAGTCAATCGACCTAGTGAACGAAGGGGGCCATTAATTTAAAGGTGGATAATATTGCTTTCGATATTATCATTGAATTATGAAGTAAAGGTGAACCCAATTCATTTTTTGCATGAGTTTGAGAAGAAATTAATACTGTAATTAAATATTAAGGATAATATCCTATTAGTTATCCTAATATTTAATATGTAATGCATAACAGGGAGAAATAAGGAGAAGTTTCACATAATAAATATTAAAATAATCAAGACTAATTATCTTTAATATTAAAAAAAACAACTATCTTTGATCAAAGCCATGCAGGAAATACAACTAGTGCACAACTAAAGTCGTTTCGTATCAGTTTTGAAGATATTTTGATTATACATGATATGAGATGGAGTTTCAGTTATCATGGGTGAGTTGACAAGAACGAGGCAGTTTTTGCATGCTTAGACTCACTATTTACAGATTTTTAGTTCAGTTCGAGCTACTTTTCAGTTGCACACATTATGATTGCGAGTTTGAGACCAAGTTCACTCATTTTTGCAAGAGTTTGAGCTCTTCTTTTGGAGATATTTTATTTTGCTGGGAATTTTCCTTGAAGTTATCATTTTATTATTGAAATTGACTTTCAATTTCATTTTCATGCACTTTGAAGTGCACTCTCATTGTATATATTGGAAAAAGTTTATCTTTTTCCTCTAGTTCTTATTTTTCATCTTCGTTGGCATACCTTTTTGCAGAGAGAAAGATTTGTAACTCAACTTTTTACATTAATACAATTTTATAGCTTTGCAGGTTACTTTAGTTTGTTGTTTTGCAGAGTTTTCCTTCATATTGTTCGTTGAGATAGAGTTCACCTTTGCAATTTTAGATGTTTTGTATGCTTGAATGATCTGATGCAAGTCTAATGTGTTTCATTACCAAAACCTTCAAACTTATGTCTTCCTTTTTCATACTTAGACACAATTGTTGTTTGTAACAAGTCATTAATTGTACTCAAAACTTGTTCCTTTTCCTATTTGTGAAAACTTAGTTTTCCTTAGAAGAAAGGAAATAAATACAACCTTTTAATGAATTAATAATGTGTTCAGAGAGCTCAAATTGCCCTGTGTTAACAATTTTTCCTGAAGGTATAAGTTGTGAATCATTCTGCAAGTTTACCATCATTTAGGTGCATCACCGAGGTTTTAATATTAGTTCATGTATTTAGTTCAATCCCTCTTACCCTTTTCTCAAAGAAAATCATTCAAGTACCTAATTGATCATCATATAGGAACCAACCTAGAATCTGGAGGTCTATCTTCGCCATAGGAACACCCACAGCCTGAAGATAGTTCCCATGTTTCAACAAATTGTTGAATTTAACCATTCAAGTATTCGGGTGCAATCTGATTGACAACAGTTTTTGGCCATAATAGCTTGCATTAAGGTGTGTTTCAGCCATTTAGATCAACATTTGATTCCAAATTGCATTAAAAAAAGTTGTCATTTTGTTCATACATTATCATTTAAAATTGCATTTGCATTCCATCATATTTCTAGAAAATTATCATTGAAGGATCTATTTGCAATTAGGAACAGCGAGCTTAAATATCAAGTTAAACACTTAGATTTAATTTTTTTAGAACCTTGTCCTAGGACTCATTCACCCTAGGGAAAACCTATCCTGGTATAGGTGATTTTCTAAAATTTTGCACACTACTTTTCCTTTGTTTGCTTCATTCTCTTGTACTTGTAAATCTTAGTTTTAGTTTCAAAAATTGTATATTTTTGTAGTTGTTTGCATCTAGTTCAATTGGTGAAAAAAAGTGCATTATTTAGAATCAAAACCGACATTCAAAAGTAATCATTTTTAGGTTTTTGCATCTAAATCCAATCAATTATCATATTTCAAATCTGAAAATTGCATAAAAAATTCATTCAAACATTTATTCATTCTTGCATTTGACTCTCATCATGGATATGTGTTTTGGTCAAATGTGGATGTCTTTAAAATCTTTTGTTGATGTTTCAAGTTGTCTGTTTGGTGATGATTCTAATGCAATTCAAAACCTTCATGAACCTTCACCTCCTAATGAATGTCCTCATGAGATAGACATCTTAGGCCAAGATGACGATAACATGCAAGAATTCACACAAAATTCTTCATGTAACCTTGAGAACAATGGATCCTTCTATCCCTCCATGCAACAACCAACACCTTCTATCATCCCACTGCTTGACATGTTCAACCTTTTGCATCCTGAAATTGAATCACAAAGCAAGCCTCAACCATCAAACATGAACAAAATCATTCGCAATGACAAAATTGATACTCTTCTATCATATGCCCATAAAGTTACCAATACACCTATCAACTTAGAAGAGAGTTATGGTCAAGGCTTTAGAATATTAATTAAACAAGGATGTGACATAAAAAATAAGCATGAGATCCATAAATTGTTAGAACAAAAACCATCAAAAGATACCAAGGGATTAGAATATAAAGATCCTCCCCCTCCATATCAACCAATTGCTCGATCAAGTAAGAAACCCATGCCCTATAAGAAGCTATCATTTTTACATACTATAATAGAGACAAAACGAACCATGGATAAAATTCTCCGTCTAGGATTGATTACATTACCACCTATCCAAGAAAATAAAAAATGGAAAAGTGCAAACATGTCTTGCTGTGCATATCATAGAACTCTTGGGCATCTTAATGATGAGTGTTGTGCTTTAAAGAAGGTGTTACATGAAAAATGATATTGTCAATATAATTGGATAACATGCACACACTTTGCTCCTTGCCATGTGATAGTTGTAGAATCATAACGCATTCACTATTAAATGTATTACACTTTATGTAAATCATTTTTCCATATTGGAAGAAGCATCATATCATCATTTATCTCAGCTCATCCTTGTCTTACATTTGGGGGGGAAAGGGGTTTGATAACCTTGTCTTAGTATGTCACTTGTCATTGCTCATTTGGCTAGTTATCCACCTTCTACATATGATGAACAAGATTGGGACGCAGATGACCTGCTATAGGTTGGCTCACATGTGACATACTATCTTTCTTTTCTTTTCATGTTCTTTGTGATTGCATGTATGTAATGTGATCCCCTGTATCGTGTTTCTTGGCTTGTCTGTATGTTTGTGAGTTTCCTTTGGATGACCCTTGTTACTTCATTGGTGTAAGGATATAAAAGAAGTGAATCTGTCGTGAATCATTATTTTTTATTTTATCTTGTGTTTTCCTTTTAAGGACGACGCAAGGTGTCAAGACTTCTGAGTCTCTTCCATGTTGACCCAAAAGCATTTTCTTTGGTTTTTCTATCTATGTATCATTCCTCCTTTGTGTTTTTTATCCCATGAAGTATTTGGGGAATGATGAAGGTTCCAAGCTCTATTATATCACTATAGAAAAGACATGCACTAACCCCGAATCCGTGGATCCCTTATATGTTATCTTTTTAGATTGCATGTAAGGGAAACCCTCCTTTTTCATGATGTAGATTTATTTGGAAACATATGATTGGAATAGGGATTTTCAAATAAGCTCTCATGGCCCTTTTTATTAATTAACATTTATCATTTTCTACTTTAAAATATTTTCTCACAACATGGTGTTTAGCAATTCTTTTAAAGTGGGGGCATACTGTCATGCCTAAAATTTTCACTAGAAAAACCCAACAATTTTTATTTTTTTTCTTAAATATAACCTATGATATAACACCTTAAAGCATTGAACTATGGATACATCATTTATACCAACCCACTAAGTCGCCTATTATAGGTATATAGTGAGATGTACCATAATAATATTCAAATATTAGTATAATTGATAAATAGTATTCTTTTCTTGATAAGTATTCAAATATAAAAGTACTAAGTTATTAGTAGTCCTCAACCTGGGTAGGGATTAATGTTATTACTGATACAACGAATCATGGGTGCCATCATCGTTATTATTTAGTAATTTAAAAATGAAATTTTTATCTAGTTGCAATACGACCACCATATTGTTTTACTTAATTTCCCCTATTTGATTTTTGACATTAGTCTTTAAAGATATAAATATTTTTCCAACAACTCAACAATGATATTATTATTACCCAAACATTAAGGGTAAGAGTATTTCTAATATTAATCTTAATCCTAAGAATGTGATAAATCATTCTCACTTCAATTATTTATTTACTTGTTTATTCATCCATAGTGTATATAAAAATACATGTCATATATATATACATATGCAACCTATTTTCTTTAAAAAGTAATTTAAAGTAATAATAATGCTGATCATTTACTAACTAATACATTATTTTCTATGCATTTTATTTTACCTGAAGAGAAAACCCACTCTAAGAGAAATATAGTAACCCTAAACCTTTATTATTCTTTTCCTTACCCAAACTCTTGTTTTAATTAATATGCAATCTCTTTTTTTCAAAAAAAACATAGTGGGGATATATTCTTCATTCCTTATTTTAAGGAATTGTTAAACATAAGAAATACGTAGGCTCCTAGGGTTAGGGACTATGCCTAAAGTTAAGGCAAATTTATGGTTTTGTTTTTATTTTTATTTTTTTGAAACCTGACTACTACGGCAATAAGCTAGAAGTTAACAAGGGAGAAACACCACTATGATAAGGGTGAGTTATGAAGGTGTGGACACCACGGAAATAACTCTATCATTATTTCTAATAATACAGATGGAGTATTTAAATCTCATTAAAATTTATGACGATATATGTATATATATTAACATTTATCTTATGTAAAATATATTTGATGTAATATTCTTTTTTTTTTTGCTTCTCTAATTATTATTCTAATGTTGTTGTTAATATTACTATCTGCAAAATGGCTGGTTACTTGCATTCATAGCTACAAAAACAATTGATAAATTGCGAGATTATTACTTTTGACTACCCCAAAACTACGCACAGCATCCATTAAGAATTGCATGACCTTTAGAAAATGATTTTATTAATTCAATAGATTAAGGATATTATTATTATTAGTATTTTAAATTTAACATTAGAATTATCATGTAATTAGCATATCATCCTCATTTTGATTCTTCTTCACTCTTATGATATGTTAATATCTACACCTCAGTTATCTCTTAAAGAGATTAATACTATTTACTGGGCAATAAAAACATTATTATTATTTTACCGGTTTTAATTAATGATATAACTTTTAAATTGAAGAGAAATCAATCTTCAACTATTTTATATAATTTACTCAATGTTACTGTTTCCTCTATTCTCTTTATAATCTAATCCCCAGCTAGCTAAAATTATTTAGCCCCAATTTCACATTGGCGATAACACTACTTGTATTAACTACTCAAAATACAAATATTACTGTGGTCTGTGCTGATATTATTTCCCCATAACTGATCCAAACTAACCATGTCATTCGCTATTTAATATGTGAGTCTTAGTCATAATGAAAGCATGACTACTGGCTACGTTTACACATCATTAAGCTAGTGCACTGTCTAGCCCAATAATCCCGACAGCCACAGCCTTTCCATCACATCTTCACAGTTTTCTTTAAAAAAAAAAAAAAAAAAACTACACCACGCCAACCATTAGGGGAGAGGGCCTAGTAGTCGTGCACCCTAACTTCGCGCTTCTAATTATCCTACGTCGAAATTTCAAATCACTCCCAATTTTTTACAGCAGCTTATTTGGCAAGTTTTCTGCTTATAACTAAGGTTTCAGGGCCACATCATCAAATATGATGCCACATCAGCATGCGTTTTTGTCAAGGTGTCCAAAAAGGCCCCAAAAAATAGTGAGACCAATTCTCGTGCATTACATCATGAGTAGTTGAGCGCTGATGTGGTATCACATGATTGGTTGCTTTTTAGATCAAAAGCATACATTTTGTTTAATCATGGGTAGTCAAATCACAACTATTGGACATTATATAAACGACTATTGGGTATTATATTCACGATTGGGTGCACGACTATTGGACCCCGCACGACTATTGGGCCCTCTCCCCTAATTTGCTGCACCCAGATATGTCCACCCTCTCCTCACAAGTCAATCTGCCCACAAGGTACGTAAAGAAATTAAATGGTTTGTCAGGAACTTATAATTTTTTTTTTTTAGCAACATCTATGTTCAGCATTAATGTCATGACGTGCTAGGATAGGGGTGGTAGTTTTGGCACAGAGTATGGCGATTTGAAAGACATGACTAATGATTTATTTCAGATTTAATATCATTTACTGCTACGGCCAATGAAACTTACGCTGTAGGTTTGGTTGTTGAAACATCAAACTTTGATGCCTAGCTGTGAAGGTAAGAAAAACCTATGAGAACCATCCAAAAGATGAAGGATTGAGATTGGAATACAGAATCCATGAATTCGTCCACATTGTTCATTAGTGTTGCATATTCTAACACATTTTCTCAGCTTATTCTCTTTATTTTAAGTTCCCATAATTTTCAACTCTTAATCCCTCAGTTTCTCTCTTTTGCATGCTCCTTGCAGATGACGGAGGGCTGCCATTTATTTATCAGTTTTCCTCCCTTGGAAAAGCTATATTCTCCACCCATATATACATATCCTTGGTTTTCTTTTTCTTTTATTTTCTTTTTTTTTATCATTATGCTGGGAAGTCTAAATTTTTAACAGGAAGAGCATTTGGGGAAGAGTTTGAATGCTGTAACTTTTTGAGAATTTCCTTCATTTATGCGAGTAGGTCATTTTAAAAACATTCCATCCCTTTTGTTTTATTATTATCTGCCTTTACTTAGCATAAGCTGAATATTGACACTCTTTGTAACCACCCGGCAACACTGGAAATTTTGTGTTTTACCGACATCAGTACTTTACAAATGTTGGAGTCTTGATTAGAGTTCTATGTTTTTTATTTTTATTTTTATTTTTGGCTATTCAATCACTTGGGGGAAATGCTACCTATATACTCTTTTATTTATAAGAGTGAGACAGTCATCCTGAAGTTGTGTGCATTTAACAAAGATGGCCTCACTTAAAACGTAGGTTTCAGATGAGTTTCTGAATAATTTAGCTGATTATTTTAGTAGTCACATAGGCTTGAACTTAAATGAAATGTGTAATATATATTCATTGCTTATGAAAATTATCTGCAATGCAAGTGTTGGGTGAAGAGCAGAAAACCGGTATGCTTTCTACACAACCTACTAGATAAAGCTTTGAAAGATATGCAGGCCTACACATTGATGTGGTGTCAGGACACCTACAAAAAGAATTTGTCGCAGGCAGAACCTTTACAGCCGTCCCCCTAGAGTTTACAAAAGTAAGATTTGGGAAATTTAGGTGAGGATATCGACTCATTTCAACTTCCCCACTGCTAGTGCAATGCTATGACAGGCAAGGTGGTCTTGCAAAATGTTGACAAAAGAATAACAGCTTTATTTGGTAAACACAAAATATCTTTGATATAATTGTTGAGGAGTTACTATCTTAGGTCGATAAATTTGATCCAAGCAACCAAGATTTGATATCCATAATGTCTCAAGGATTCCGTCTTTTATTTTTCCCTACAAACATATGCTCAGATTACAAATCTAAAATAGCACAATATGTAGGAAATTAACTGTCATATGTTTTAACCTAACTTTACTCTTTTCTTTTTCCTTTTTAACATATCTCTGGTTTTAAAATGATTCAAATCCTTATATATGACAGTGGCGTTAGAAATGGTGAGTTATAAAAACTCTCCCAGCCTACTTAAACTGACATTAGTAATTAGTAGAAGCATGAACTTACATATCTATATAGAAAACTCAAGAATGTAAAGGAACCAACTTACTTATTGACCTAAGCTCCCCCTTCTTATAGTTCATTCGGACTAAGTAGCATGCATGTTTCTTGATTCTCTTATTTTATTCAAGAACTTAAAAGGGTTTACCACTACATCCTTAGTAATAACAAGAATGAAATGAGAAATCTAAACGTTGTATTTTTATTTCAATAGATGCTTTACATGACAAATTCTTCAAAAGGAAAGTTTCTCACTCCCATATCTCTACCAAGAATTTCACAAAGTATTATAATACAATCCCTTTTGAAAGAAGGAAATTACTCTTTTTATCTACAAAATTTACCATGTATTTACTTAAACTCTTCTCATCACCAAATTACATAGAAATGAGATGGATAACAATCATTACATAAGGTCTTGCTCTCCACCCTACCGTAATGACGTCATGGAGCCTCATGGGCTCTAGCCATACCCCCGAGCAAGGAATTATTTTAGCTCCACAATGATCAATGGAGTCTATTCTCATTTTTTTTTTTTTTTTTTTATAAGAGGTAAAACTATCATAGCACAATTTTCATGCATCTAAGTTCTCTACTTCCTAATTTCAGCCATGATCCACATCATATGTCACCTTCTTACAACCAATAAACAAGGGTAAATGGAATGAGGGAAAAACTTATCTCTTTTCTTTGGGTGAAAGGATTGAACTCTCTTTTATCCATCTTTCCTCTCCAAGCCAAGCCATTTGATCACTATCCTCCCAAGAGGTGGACTCCTCTCTTCTTCTCAATTTTTTTTGCCATCTCCACCAAAATTCTCCAAGAGGAGAAGTGGGTAACACCCCACTCATTCTTCCTCTCTAGATTATATAGGAGTTACAACTTGCAAATTTAGGTGGGGAGATGTGAAGTGTACCTACCTCCATCAATGAGAGTATTTTCCTTATTAAATAGGAACATGCACTTGGACAACCCCTCCATCTTTCCATCCCCTCCTATCTTCAAAACTCGTCACTCTCCATCATGAGGACTTATCAAGGGTCAAATCATGTCCTAGGGGCACTATTTTATGCCTACTTGACCCCTACCACTATGGTATAGACCCTAGGGGGTTTACTTTTGCATCCCAACTAAAGAAATTGACCAACAACCCTCTTTAAAGTCCCACTTAAGGTTCTATCCGAGTTTCACACTTGGATAAGGGTTCCTAAACCTTAACCCTAACTTACATCTCACATGACAAAATTAAATAACCTTTCAACCCAAAAGAATAAACATAGTAACTATTTTCCCTCGGCTCCAAAATAAGGAAATCAAGTACATAAGCACAAAAGGGTGTCTTTCAATTTGTTCTCATTGGTTCTGTGTTCTCGTATTACCACCCCTTTTCTTTCCTGCACATTACCAATGAAATCATAAGCAACAATCATATATCACATTAATTTGGTAACTAAAATAAGATTTAATTGTGCAACCATTTCATTAAAATTCCAATTCACATTCATAGTTTACAAGTGCCTAATACTTCCATGGCAATGATAATAAAACATTTCAAAATGAAATACAAGCACATTTTCATGAAATCACACTATGCATTGCCTAAAATATATCTAAGCATCTATAAGTATATAACAAAATTAAGATTGTATTATCCACATGCAAAGCGGGGTCTTACACATACATTGGTATTATTTCACTTTGGCATTGAAATTTTTTGGCTTCAATTTTGTTCACAGAGGTTGGACTTAGTGGAGCATTGGCATATCACATCGATAATTTTGTGCACCTTATCAAAGTTATCATGATTATAACTTTTGGTATGGTTGATGTATGGGAGACCTGTAGACTTGGTGTGACCTTCCCATCTACCACCCCTTTTTATTTTATGGGTACACACCTTGTAGACCTAGTGTGTGTTTCTCATTTTACCTTTGGGGCTCACCTAGTGTTTATCAGACTACATAGCCCTTGTGAACATATTTTATGGATGTGGCATAACACAACTTGCTATTCCATCCTTTTTCATTTTCCTTTCTGCATTAGCCTTGACATTGTATGCTTGTGTATCTTGTCTTGATGGACATATCTTACACATCTTGTGTGTCCTTTTGTCCTTATGTAGGTTTTCCATGGGATCTTCAATCCTAGGGATTGATCATCCTCCTTGATCTTTGTCATCTTATCTAACATTTGTACACTTGGAACCCTCTTGACGAATATTTTTCTACTTTAGTGTGAGTCTAAGCGTAAGTTCATAATCTCACTAAAGTGGGGGTAGTATAGGAAATTATATACCTTTACAAATTCACATTATGTTTGGGTCCCTTAATTTATTGGACTTAATTAAGCTTCTACTTCCAGATTATGCATTCCAAAGCCTTATTATTCTCATTTTTTGAAAGGGAAACCAACATTTAATTAATGAAATTAATATTTTAATCACATTGGAGCACGTGTGTCTTGGAATTTTAGGCCAAGACCCATTCGCCCTTGTGCGAATGGGTCCCCTTTAAGTCCTATGACCCATTTTTAAATATGTTTTTGGTGATATTTTATTAATTCAAATTCAATATGCAGTCATCGTCTTTTGAAATCTAATTTTTAGGAAATTAGATAAACACCTATAAATACATAGTATTTTTATCAATTAAAATCTAAGAAACATTATCAAGACTTCATATGAGAAAATATCATCATCAAGAGAATTCGAGAGCAGGTTTATCAATCATTTGTTGCAACAATGAAGATCCTAGCATCATGTTCAAGCTTATGTGTTTTCATGTAATCTTGTGAAGGCTAACAAGTATTGTTGATCCTAAAGCATCCAAGCATTTTTAAATGTCCAAATCTATCAAGAAAAGCAAGATCAAGTTCCTTAGAGAGATGTGTTTGTCTTCAGTCCTCTAAGGGAAGCCATTGAAGGTTTGGTGAGTTGTAGCAAGCAAGTGTTCATTCATCAATTTCCTTCCCCATTGTCACTATCTTTCTATTAAGGTTTAATTTCCAAACTTGGGGTTTGACTAAGGAAAAACCCCATTCAAAATAAATAATTTTTCTTCTCTTTATATGTGCAGATTACATGTTGAAGAAGGATTGAAGATCTCAAAGAGAAATTTTGTATTGTTGCACAAGTTGTCATCATTGTTGTAATGACACAAAAACTAGGTTGTAGACTTTATTTTCAACTCTCCTATAGTGGAACTTGTGCAAAAAAAAAGATAAAATCCATCATTAGAGGACTATAAAAAGTATTTTCAGAAGCCCTAACTAGGACCTATTCGCCCTGGGGTGAACCTATCTTCAACATAGCTCAAAATCAGATTTTGGTGACTAGTACATGTGTCCTAACCCTTCTCAGATCTGCCTGCAAACTGTGATTTTAGTTTCTATACTTTCAGGAATTTTTATTTCATGTATTAGGTCTTATTGTTCATTTAGTTTGAGCATTGCATATCATTTGCATTTGGTTTCAGATTTGTCCTATTGTCTTAAGGACTAAGATCCATGTCTGATTAACTCACCATTGAGGTTGAAAGTAAATTTGTACACTTTGTGATCTCTTTCCTAATAAAATGCCTTAGGGAAAGAAACAAATAGAGAAAAAAACCCCTTATTACTTAAGGAACCCCTTTCCCTACTTTTCAGGAACATTAACTAGTTTTTTTGTAGATCATACTTAAATGCTACAAAATAGATTCAACATACTTACTCAATCTAACCCAATTTTTTTACCCCTATCACATCTAATTTCCATCCTAGGGATGTACTTAGCAAAAATTAAATCTTTCATTTCAAATTATAATGCAAGATAAGAATTCAAGTCCTTAATCATTTATTTACCATTACCAAATATCAATATGTCATTGACATACAAAGTGACAATGATAAAATGATTATTACTCTATTTATAGTAAAACATAATGATTTGAATTGGACTTGATAAACCCCAAACTTAAAACATATGAATCATTTTTTAATACCATAGTCTAGGAGAGTATTTTAAACCATGGAGGGATTTCTTCAATTGAGAACCCAAATTTTCCTCTCTTTTCAATGTTGTGCTTTGGTTGTGACACATAGATCTCCTCGTCCAAATCATTGTGTAAGAAGGTTGTATTCACATCCATCTATTTAATCTCAATATCAAAATCAACAACACAAGATAAAATTATTCTAATATATGTCACCTTTACAACTCAAAGAAAATCTCATCAAAATCTATTCCCTCAAATAAGGAGTCATCTTTGGCAATCAACAACGCTTTGTACTTATTTATGCTACCATACAAGGCCAACTTATTTTTTACCATTTGTTTTCATCTAATAGGTTTTTAATTTTAGGCAACTAAACCAAGTCCCAAGTGTTGAAATATTGTATAACTTTACAATAAGATATGTTTATGTTAATACAACTAAATTCAATAACAAATAATAAATCACAAATAGAAATGAAAATCAACCATAAATTATATGCAAACCATAACATGAATATTTACATGGAGAAAATATTTTAAGAAAAAAATCCATACCCAAAGAGACCCAAGCCTATATTAATTGCAAAATAAGTCACAATACATCAACTAATGTCTTTGTACTTCAATAATATAATGGTGCTCAAATTACCTACAAAACAAATTGATTCTACTACCATTTCAAGGTAACAATATATGGGAAATATGAATATGAGATACTATGAATGGTATTCCAAAACGTGGACAATACTACACATCCAAAACTAGGTGTCCAAATCCTCATGGGGTTTTTCACACCTCAAAAAAATAACTAACATACCATAAATAAAAACCAATCTTATGCACCTTATATCTACCTCACGCATCATAAACTTGACATAGATTCTATCATAATGGTCAAATCGATGAAGATCCCAATCCTAGGTGTTACATGGGAAGATTAACCAAATTTTTCATAATATCCAACAATAGAATTTGCTCTTGCACCTTCTTATGCATCTTGATTTGGTGTAATTGTGATCAGGAAGCCCAATCACATATCGGGCATAAAATCTTAACACAATGGAAGCTAAATAAAAGCAAGAAAATATCTTTGATTTTATTGATTCCTTATATGAATACAATATCAAACAAAATCTGATTCAAGATATTACATACATCACATTCTCACAGTACAAATTTGGCCTTGTCCTCATGGACTTCCCCTCAGTCACATCATAGATTTGAATCACTCAATTGATCTCTTCTCATGTTGGTCATTTAATCCCTCTCCAAATTAGAGGAATTGTGTTCTTACCCTTCCTTCCCCTCACTCTCTCTTTGCCTCACCCTTTTTTTTAATAGTGAACCCCCTAAACTGAAAATATCTTCCCTTTTATTCTTCAAACTTAGGGAAGTTGAATTGTAACTAGCTTTGTAGTTATAAGAATTGAATCAACACAATTATCTTCCACTAGAACTATACAAGTGTCAATTTTTGTTTCTCCACGAACTACTTGCTCAAGCGTCTCTTTGCAATAAAATCAACCTTTTCACCGATTTTTTGTAGAGGTCCCCACTATGATGAGAATTAGGAATCATTCTAGCTTGTTGATGCTTCCCACTCAAATAGGAATTTTTCCACTTGTTGGAAATTCCAACTCTAATAAGAACCATTTATAATGTTTATAACTTTTGTTTCCTTCATTGTTGAGGGTTTCGACCCTATTAGGAATCATGAACCAACCACCTTGTCAAAGGTTCCTACTCCTTTAGGAACTTCAAAATGCTCATCCAAATTTGTTTTATTTTGTTGTTAGGGGTTCCCACTCCAATGGGAACTTGAACCATCCACCTTATTGAAGGTACTCAAGACATTATAAACTATTGAAGGAAGCTAAGAAGGAATAGGAACCTATTTATATCTTCTACTTTATTCTATTTTATCAGGGACAAACTACCTGCTCAAGCATCTCTTTGCAATAAAATCAACTTTTTTTTCCTTTTTATCAGAGGTTCTCAAGGAATTAGGAATCATTCCCTTTATGAAATGTTCCCAAGGAATTAAGAACCATTGGAGGAAAATTAAGGAACTAGAACTTGGTGCTTCTTAGGATAGGCCAATCCTTTGATACCCTTTTGACTCTTCTTCAAGGTGAAGTCTTTAATTGACAAAAAATCAACCTAAAAAGTTCCTATTTAGAAAATACCAAAACCAACTAAAACACAATAAAATTGAACTAAAAAACTTGAAATATTTTTGGGTCATGTAGGATCGCCTATGGACCTAGATGCTCCTACATCAAACATGCAAGGTAAGAAGTTTGTGAATGCATTAAAAAATGGAGTTGAGTTATTAAACCATCCTTCTCTAGGTTGTAAACAAATTGCAACAAACTCCACCACTAGAGCAGGTAGCTTGCTTTACTTATTCCTACCCCTCTTCTATAATTTGGCTAGAACAACTCTCCTCTTCCTTTTCTAAATTTTCTCCTCATTCCTCCTTCCTCTCGTAGACCAATGTCCACCATTGATTGACCTCCTCCACCAATTATTTTTCCCTCTCTTTCCCTCTCTCGTGGGATTCAACCCACCATAGTCTGACCTCTTCCACCAATTATTTTCTACAACCTCCTCTATGTCATCCCCCCCACTACCCACATACAAATATATACTAACCAGATCATGGAAATTAAATATTTATATCTTCTCCTTTGAACTCACCTCTTCTTCTTCTTCTTTACACTCTTCTACAATCTCACCTTCTTCTATTCTTTGCACCATCTCATTTGTATACAACTTGGCATCATCATCATCATAAAAATAAATACACATTAACTATTACCTCAACTTTTAATTTTTCCTTCTCTTATGTTGCAACATCTTCACCACTCTCTGCTTTTACCAACATTTCTTTCAAAGGATAAATCTCTATTGCAACCTCACTCTTCTTTATCTCTGCAACTTTTATTTCTTCATTATTCTCTATTGCAACATCTTCTCCACTTAAATATTCAACCATTAACACCTTCATACCTTCATTAATACTTGCTACTACAAATCCACTATCTTGTTTATATTTATAAAGTTATCCTTCATCTTTATATGCACACACAATGTTATCTGCAAAAAAAACATCATCAAAAGAAGAATATGACTCAACCTTACCCATTTTCTTTCCTTCCTTTCTTTTTAGTCTATTTGAATGCATCTAATCACCTTGATATCCCTGCACATTTAGCTTGAATCTTGGAACAACTTTCTTCCTCTAAAATTATCTCTCTCATTTTAATAAAATAAAATTTTAAAGCCTTACCCAAGGCCAAACTCATGCTCTTCCTCTTTCTTGCCATATTCACACATAATATACAACCTACACACACCTACAAGCACAATATCAACTTAGAAAACTTTAGAGCCTATGATATCTATAGTTATAAGTCTCCTACTTGTAACAAAACTTACACCCACAACCATAATGGTTTCTTATAGTTTTATTGTCCCCCTTGTCCCTCTATAATTGTAGGACTCCTCTTCACACCTGTAAAAACTTCTTGAGCCTTTGAGACATCCCTCATCGCTTCAAACCCTCACAACACATCTTTCACCTCAACACATCCCTAGCAACTAAACCTTGCTTGATACCACTTGGTGCACTCATGACTAGGGAACATTATCAAGAAACCCAATCACGTAGCCCACACAACTCTCAACACAAAAATAGCCAGAAATAATAATTTGATCTTAATAATTATTTATATGAATATAGTGCCAGACAAAACTTGCTTCAAGATATTATATATATCACATTCTTATAATACAAATTCAACCTTCTTTGATCTTTCTCTTTGTCACATCATGGATTTGAATGGCTTAACCAACCTCTTCTCATGCTAGCCATTGAATCCTCTCCAAGTTAGAGGAATTATGCTATTCCTCTTCCCCCCATCACTCTCTCTTCATCACCCTTTCTCTAATGGAAAACTCCCTAAACTAAAAACATCTTCCATTTTATACTTCAAACTCAAGGAATTTGAACCATCAATAAGCTTCGTAGTTATAAGAACTAAATTGAAACAATTATCTTCCATCAGAACTAGATATGTAGCATTTTTTGTTTCATTAGAAACTACATTCCCAAGCATCTCTTTGCAATAAAATCAAGTTTATTTTCCTTTTGTTAGAGTTTCAATGGGAAGTAGGAATCATTCTGCTTGTCAAAGGTTCCCACTTTGATAGGAGCTATTTTAAATGTTTACAACTTTTATTTCCTTTATTGTGGGGGATTCTAACCCCATTATGAACTAGGAACTAACCACCTTGTTTGAGGTTCCTACTCCTTTAGGAACTTCAAAATGTTTGTCCAACTTCACTTTCTTTTGTTGTCAAGGGTTCCCACCTTAATGGAAACTAGAACCATTCACCTTATAAGAGATTTTTGAGGCATTATAAACTATCAGGGGAAGCTAAGGAATATGAACCCATTTATATCTTCTACTTCATTCTATTTTGTTGGGGGTTCCTACCTCGATAGGAACTATTTCCTTTATTGGAGGTTTCTAGGGCATTAGGAACCATTGGGGGGAAGTAAAGGAACTATAACTTATCAACAATTCCTCGAATAGGTCAAACCTCTGATTAGTTCCTAAGTAGGTTTTGTTGGTGTTTCCAACTGATTATCCAAATTTCTCAAGGATTAGCTAGATCCTATAATTGGTCTCCAACGAACAGGAGAAAAATCATATAATTGTTCTCATCTGCACTTTAGGCTCTATAAAACCAAGGTGGGTTCCCCTTTACACAACACCATTTTCAATATTGCAACAATGATTTCAATGATGTTAAAAAAAAAAAAAATTTACACTAACAATTTAGAGGATGAGATTGACTGGCTGAACCATCTTCGAAATCCTCTATAGCTCTATAGTTTAATGGTGTGAAGTGAGCATAAACAATAAACAAATAATACTAACTTAGATAAATTTCAAATTTAGGTTGACTCTCCCTAAGCTTGAGTTTTGTGGATTAACCTGACTGGTGTCTTATCCATTATAGAGTCAAGGATGAAGCAATTCTTCTGAATAACAAGCTAAAGAACTAACTCAATGATTTTATAATCTTACTACCTTAAAATAAGAAAATAGCAAATGGACAATACTGTTAATCTTATTTAAGATCCCTACTACAACCACAATATCTTCAAAATTCAATTGAAAGCAACTTTAATCTATTACTTGAATAGAAGCTAACAATCAAACATTCAACATAGTAAATATGCAATGAGAACCTTGAATGGTCTTTGGTTATTAAGATTCAAAAGATATTATATTACAGTATGAAGACATTAATAGTATGACTTGTATTCATATAAATAATAGAATCAAGTTGTTCGTTGCTATTATAAAGCAAAATTACAACACCTCTTTCTAAAACTTCAAAAGACCCAACTATACAAGACTAATTTTTACAGAGACTTGTTCAAAACTCTTAGGACTAGAATACAAAATAAGGCTCAAAAATCCATTTTATAGAAGTAAGGGAGCACTAAGCAAAAAGCCTTATTCCACCACTTATTTCACTAAAGACAAAACTTAAGTAATGATATCTTTACAAAAGACAAAAAACATTTATACATGAGGAAATAACTGTTGAAAAAGTAGTTGAAGATCTTTTGAAGAATTTATACTAGCGAATGAATTTTATTTTTTCCAAAATTGTTTCTTGAAGTTAATAGGACATTTTCGACATTCCTTCTCTGACTTGATTATTTTGTATTCATGATGGTTGGTGATGACTAATTGAAACACAACTCATATTTCTGCACCATCCCTCTCTTTATCTTCACCTTGCTCTTATGACATGTCACCTCTAAGTGGGAGAAATTGGTTAAACCTAACCATACCTTGTATTCATCACCTATTAGAACTTTAACCATGTCAGAGAAGCCCATCATACTATACTCTAACTTGGAGAGCAAATCGATACTAATATTTAGTTACTTTGCATCTATTTCACCATATTTATTTATTTTCTCATATATAGAAGAGAGAATAATAATAAAATCTGCTCTCAATTCCTTGCAAGGCCTTATCTCTCCCCCATTATCCAAAATGGGAGGCATATGAAATTATGCAAAACCTTTAAAATTATCTAACTCCCTTCTAATAAGTGCTTTATATACCTAATATGATGACTAATGATGTCATCTAAAGAATATGACCTACAAAGAATATTAGATATCAAACTATAGTAAAAAATGGAGCTCTTTGGAATAATTCTTAACAATGCAACTTTAGGGGCCCAAATAATTTGAAAGCACTTCAACCTAGCTCCTTCTTGACTATGGTTGGTGAATGCATCCTTCAAAATCTTGTAGCAATCCCAAAATTTATCCACAGCCTCAAAATGTTTGACAACTTATGACCCAAAAATTTTCAACTAGGTCAAACACCTTCTTTTCTACTCCTTCCTTTTCCATTCTTTCATCTTCCCTACTCTGCTTGAGCTTCTCTTTTAATCTTTTAACATTAAGAGTTAAAATTTCCTTTTCTTGGGTTCCCTTGTCTTTGATAACTAGATGTGGTGGAGGCAAAAATCCTATAACCATATTTAATTTCTCCTACAACTTTAGATTGTTGGCATTGTCCTTATCCAAGTATTTTTGTAACCTTTTTATTGCTTCCTCAGTAAACATTGTTGTATTGAATGTGAGGGAATCTACTTGGATAACACTTGTATCCCCTAGTCTTTTGACTATCAAATTTCCAATGAGTTTATTAGGACCATTTATTACTTGGGGCTTGTTAGTCTTTTTGAAAATAGACCATATATCCAAGGTCTCATGCCTTGGGTTGAATTTGTTGCACAAACAGTTGTCATTGCACCAAAATATTGACTTGTTAATGCCCGATTCAACCACTAGAGTTAATGAATCCATGAGAGGTGGTTAAGCCATGTCACAAACCCAAGTGTTACGTTGCATAGCATGAGGAGACCAAGGGTGTACACCTTGCAAGAATTCCCCCCAATGCAAGTGAGGGTTTGAACCCGTGACCTAGGCTCTGCTACCAATTGTTGCACAGACAGTTGTTGCACCAAAAGATCAACCTATTAATGCCCGATACAACTGAAAAAGTGAATGAATCCATGTGAGGTGGTTAAGACATGTCATGAACCCAAGCATTGCACTTCACAACATAAGGATACCAAGGGTGCACACCTTGCAATAGAATCCTGAACCAAAATAGAGAGCATCAACTTGCTCTTTCAATTGCAAAAATAGATCATCTCCCTCTTGTCTTTTGATAGTGTTAAATGCAATAGAAGATGCATATCCCATCCTCGTAAGAGTAAGCATCCAAAAATTATTACCAACTCTTTGCCTCTTCGAGGAGTCATAGAATTCATCTTTGTATTAACCTTAGTCCAAAATTCTCTTAATATTTATTTTTTCTTTTCCTTTATAAGGCTTTTGTATTGCACCCTCTGTTGTAGTTTATCTCCTTTATTCTTAAGGACAATGTCCTTAAACTCCTTGGTGGTGATGAACTGGACATCTTGCATGAATTTTGTACAAGATTGAGCCCTTATGTCATCCACCACTTACCCTCCAATCTCAAAATTGATGAGTAACCTATCATTAGAGGGTCATTCAATTATAACCCTACATGGGGGATTCATCACCTACACTACATTTGTATCATAAAAAATTTCATTTGGGCCTATGGGATATTCAACCAAAGGTCCTGATGAAGGATATATTTGCTGCAAATGAGTAACCTATTGAGGACCTTGTGGTATATCCCTTTGAGAAGTGGAAGGACCAAGAGTACTTGATGGGGGTGTGGGAATATTTGCAAGAAAAGTGATGAAATTATCCAACATTGTCATGGTTCTCACTATGGGGTCCTTAATATGTGATATGATCCCTCAAAAGATGGATCATCTTGCTTCCTCTTTTTCTCAATAGCCTAGATTCTGACCCATAATTCTCTTCTTTGTATAGCCTCCTTTTTTGTAGAGCAATTTTTGATAAGATCTTCAACACTGTCATGCTCATGCAAGAACAATGCCAGTTTGAAACTAATTCTTTGATTATAAATGAAACACTTTGGGTCACATGTCTTGACCCTATCGACTCTCATTCTATAAGGAATTAGCTTTCCCAATGACAATTTCAGTCCATCCCTTGATGCGACTTCAAAATCTGAAAAACACAACAGTAGAAGGGAGGATGAAATACTTCTTGATGTTTTTGAAGTGAGCCTTATTAGACTCATTCAATTACCATATGATTTCTAAAAAGGAAATTTGGTTTGGCACATTCTTGGGAAGCACATGGGGTGCAATTGGGGATCCATATACTCTAATCACAATAGCATGAGAGTAGAAAAATCAATCACCCCAGTTATGTTTGATCCTTGCTTCTGGGATAAGGTCCCTTGGTGTCAAAAATATTTTGACTTCCTCTGATAATTGCCAATCCACAGGTTGACTAAAGTTCTTGAGACCTTCTTTGACAAAACACTCTTCAAAATCAAATAGTTGGACTTCTCACAGTCCTTTTCCTAGATATACTTGTCCTTTTTTGGACTGGTAGAACTCTTTCATGCTCATCCCAAGCCTTGATCTGCATTCACAAGGACCAAATATCTATCCCTCTGAACAAAATGATATGACATATCAAAGAATACCATTTTAAATGGAATCTACGATTGTCTTTCTTGATTGATCTCAAAGCTTTGTGAATTTCCTCAGCAATATAACTAGCATAGTCATAGGGCCTATTCACACCCCTGCTATAAACATCAACAACTAATACCTTCAGATTCACTAGCATTTGAATCTTGTTTTCTAGGCCCAAAACTTGACAAAGTGAGAAGTATGTTTTTACAAAATAATCCTCAAATATTTCATAGCTAAATGACTCAAGCTCTCCACCAATAAACCTTTGCAATTCTCTATATGATCCTCTAGGCTTGAAGCTTGGTAAAAATTTCACTGTATAACTATCCCTATGCCTTTGATATTCTTTGGTTAGGGGTCCCAAGTCTATAGGTAATTGGGCATTAGGGTTTAAATTGAACACCTTACAAATGTAACTTTTGGTCAAGTCCATCAAGAATTTCCTAGTTGTGGTGAAAACTTCCCTCTTTTGAGGGTTTTATGCCTGTTGAATCCCTCTAATTAGGTCAATTTTGATGAATACATTTGTTACCACCAACCTTCCCAACCCTAAGCTCCATGTATTGCAAATAGGTCTATCTACTAGGCACTTTATGAAGGCATGCTTGAATAGGGCATATCTCTAGACTATAATTATAAGGTCTTTGTATTTCTCATTTTTATCAAAAACCCTATCAACTAGAATTCTAGACCCATGTGCTATTCTAGGTCTCTTAGCTGACCCAGGAAATTGAACCATTATGTCATCAATAAAATCCCCTCTTCAAACCCCTTGACGTTCCAACCAAGATTTTCCTTCTAGGGTTTTAGTGTGTATAAAACTAGGGTTTTAAATTTTTATTAACTTTGAAGAAGACTTTCGTAAAATTCTACACAATGTCTACCCTTGAGCCCTAATTTACTTTCTGACTTTGTGAAACTAAAAAAAATACCCTTTTATGTGAAAATATCCAGAAATAGTTCGAATTTACTTATTGATTAATTGCTTGCTAAAAACCCTAGAAATGCCATAAAAACCATTGTTTGCCCAAAATTCTATAGTAATTTCATTCTAATGTCTTCACTTTGTGCTTTGAATATGAAAATTGATGTAATTAAGCCAATACCCTTGGGAATTTGGTAGATACAAATCAAATTGCCCATCAATGTCTCTGCATGCTTGATTGCACGACTAGTAGTGGTTCTTCATTTTTGAATATATGGATCGTTGATTTTCTGAAGATCGATGGTGATCACGAAGATTTGAAATCCTTTCCACAGAGAGAAACATTACTCTTTTGCATAGCGCCAAGACATGTGTCATCATTTCGAGGACTCGTGGGAAAAAAGGAAAATCTTTAAGCCTTCCTTGATAGTGCTTTCCTTTGTGAAGCATTAGAAATAAAGAAGACAAGACACGTGGCACAAATTTGAGAGTTTGGGGGAATAAAAGTTCAGCTCAACATTGCTCTCCAATAGTTAAAACTATCACAAAAAGGAAAGACACATGTTTGTTGCTCAAGATAAAATCATTTCACTCATTCATGGAGTTAAATATCTTTGGAATAAAAACCCCACAATGCATATAGTTTGAGTGAATCAAAGGGTTTAAAATGCATGTGCATGAGTAAATAATTTAAGATATTAGGGAAAAGAGGGGTCAATAATGCATGATAAAAGGGGACATTGCAGACACTTAAGATTTTTTGTGGAAAAAAATAGCTTATGATTTGACTGGTCTGAGACCCATACACATCAATGAAAAATGGGGAGAAAAAGATTATTTTGCGGGCTCGTAGGTTTTGAAACTTATAACATGAAAATCCTTCATGAATTGAAGAGACAACATGAAATGATGATGTGTGTCTTGTGGGAACCGGTAATGCACAAAGCTTTAGTGGTAATAAAAATATATTAAAAGCAATGGGATCATTCAATGTTTTAGAAAAAGGTGTCGGTCAGGGCTTAAATTTGATGATCGACCTTGCCTGTCAACAATTTTTTTAATGATGGTTATCTATTCAAAGGTGACCTTAAAACATTATGATATACCTTAGTGTAAGTAAAATTATATATAAATCATATATATAGATATCATTATAATTCTATATAAATTCTCACAGTCTATCCAAAATCTCTCCTTTCATTTGATACAATCTTCTTAAAATTTTGATTGTATTTTACGACAAAAATCTTTGAATACGGTCATATGACCATCAAATTTAAGCCCTGGTGTCAATAAAAAAATATGATGAAGGCCTTAGGGTTTTTCAAAGACCTAATGAATAATTTTTAATAAGCTCTTGTAAAATCATAGGTTTTTTAGGAATTTTAATGGGCCAAGATAACTCAAAGGGCTAGAATTTACATAAGTACCACCAGATTTAAAGTCCCAATTTCCTCTAGAATTAACAATTTTACTCCAAAATTCACCGAATTGAAATTGAAGATACCTTTTTGGCTCTTCTTTAAGGTGAAGTATCAACTTTACCAAAATTCAACCTAAAATATCTCTTGAAGCAAACATCAAAATCAATTGAAAAACCTAAAATATTTTTAGGTGATGTAGGATCCCCTATGGACCTGGATAATCCTACATCATGATCTTTACCCAATCTTTTTGTAGACTAGTAAGCAGCCTATAACTACTTCAAAAGTCTTGTTGTAGAAGTGTAATCAACTTGTAATTGATCTATAGGTTTAGCTGCAAACTTGTAACCAACACATAATTGCTCTATAGGTTTTGTTATAAAATTATAACCAACCCTTAATTTCTCTATAAGTTTTGTTACATGTGTTGAAGAACTATTGCATTGAATATATGTACCTGAATCAACATGAAAGAGGGTACCAAATTGAACCCCTTTCATGAGAACTATAGCTCCTCTAACCACCTTATGTTCTCCACAACTAAAGACAACTTGTACTCACACATCATTGATTTTATTGATAGATAATAGGTTTTGTGTTGAAGTAGGGATGTGCAAAAATTATAAAATATCTTTGATCCTCCCATTAGAGAATCAAATGTTTACTCTTTGAGGACCAACAATACTAAGGAAAGTATTGTCATTAGGATATACCTTCCCAACATCAAACTTTTTGTAGTCTAAAAACTAATCATGATGGGGAGTCACATGGAAAGAAGCTTTGGAGTCAGTCATTCATGCATTGCCACATGCATGTGTTCCTAAGGCCACAACAAAGGAATCTCCTATATCCTCTTTGGGATATTTATTAGAATCATCATCAAATTCACCTTTTTTCTTATTTTTCTCCTTATTGCAATCCTTTTTGAAATGACACGTCTTGTTGTAGTTCCAAAATTTAGCCTTGAAATTTTTACTAAGAGATTTAGATCTGCCACGACACTTAAAGATTTGCTTTAACCCTTTTTCTTACCTTTCTCCTTTGATTATCCATGAACAATTAACAGTTCCTTAGCATATTTGGAAGCTTTTTGCCTCATATCTTTTAAGAGTAAAGCACCCACTAAATAATCAAGCATAAGATTTGAAACAATATTCATAATAGTCACCACCAAGTTATCCCATGAGTCTAGCAAATAACATATAATAGTCATGCATGGATATTTCCCTTCCATTTTCACACTAATATAATTTAATTAGCTCATGATCATGTTGAATGCATTCAAGTTCTCTACTACTAAATCACCATCACCCATAATCCATATGTGTAGAATCTTGCATGGAAAAAGCTTATTAACTATGGATTTAGCTTGGTATGATTTCTATAATTTCTCCCTAAGAGATATTAAGGTGGATTCTTCATAGAAATTTAGTCTGCTAGGGAAAGCTCAATAAGGATTCTACCTTCTGGTCCAATAAAACTCATTATTCATCTTTCATCAATATATATTTGGGGCTTGATATTGTAGCTTACATATTTCAATCTATGAGTAGATCCTTTGTCTTGAGCTTCCATAGCTCAAAGTTACTAGCCTTAAATCTCCCCATCTCTAGCTTCCACACACGCTCCCACTCAAAAGAAGATCTTAGTCTAAAAACCTCTTTCCTACTACCCAGGCCTTGAGTTGATCAAGCTTTGATATCAAATGAAAGGAAGCTAAGATGTTGAAACACTTCCTAGACATTATTCTATGAGAGGAAATACACCAAAATCTCAAATCTAACACTTTTTAATGATAATATCACACATGCAATAAATGCATTAACATGCAAGTGCTATGCAAAGATGTATGCAACTCACAAAAAAATATTACGCATAGGTATATGTAATGTCCCCATTTTAGCTCCACACTCTTCAATTGGAATTAGCCTATTTTTGAAAACCCGTAGGGTAATCATAAATGGAAATTAGGGTTTCCTATTTTGTAGGAGGTTTCAGCTTGGCCTTTAGAGGTTCACATGTAGTCTTTTTGGCAGTCTATTCTTTGGAGCTTTCTGGGTTTTTGGAGAGATTTTGGGCATGTTGAAAAAATGACATTCATTTCTCTCTAGTATCTTGCATGCAGGAAAGGTTTATGGGTTTTTCTGGGTTTTCAGAGATCTTTAGGGTGGTATGACATGCATTTGAATCAGTCAAACTTTCTAGGCACTTACTATTTTTAGTAAGTCATGACTACTGCTCGGTTTGTGTTTAAATGAAGTTTGGGAACAATTACTATTTATAGTAAGTCATGATTACCACTCAGTTGGTGTTCAAATGAAGTCTTGCATAGTTACTATTTATAGCAATTTACTATTTTTGGTAAGTCTATTTATAGCAATATCATTCCAATAGTAGCTCAATCATCTACAGTTCATCTTTCTATTTCGAGCAGTGAGGTAATTTAGTTATGGTGTTGGCTTCTCTCTCTCTCTCTCTTTGGAGCTAAGTTTCAATACTTAGTCAATTTTCAGTTGTGGCTTTTAGACCCCATGCCTAGTTGATTGAATTTAAGTTGTTTTTAAAAGGGGGCTTTTAAGTGGACATCCAAGTGACAAAATTAATACCTTCATTAATGTTTTAAAATGCTCTTTAAGTGGGGACGCCAAGGAGGGAGATAATAAAGTATTTTTTAATATTTTAAAATTGCATTGTGGAGTTAGGCATCCCTTTGAGGAAGCTAAAGAGTTTTCTTTTTTGAAGTTACAAGTTGATTCATTTACCCATGGAAGCTTATTTAATTATGCCTTGATCCTTCATTCTTATCTTTTGGAAATTATGGTAACGTTATGCTGCTAAATTGAATTGAGAGCCACTTCGAGGAGATCCCTCCTAGCACCTTACTTCATCATTCTTTGAGCTTGAAACAATAGCCTCCTAGATGGCATTATGAAGACCATGCTTCACTCAAGAGTGTGGATAGAGCTGAATTCTTATTTTATAAACAAATTACTATTGTATAGTCTATTTGTTTCTATTGAAGATGTTCATGGCTAAAGCAAACTTTTGCTTGTAGCTTTTCCATGGAATTTTATTAGGTTTTGGGTACTTTCTCAAGTTGTTCTACTGTGGAGGGCGCCTAGTTGTGCAAGTTTTTTAAATTTAATTTTGAGAATCTAATTTTTAAGAGAAGGCCGACCCTTCCTGGAGACCTTACCATCTCTTGTTGGTTGCATTGGGACTTGTACCAAGTATCTACTACTATTTTGGCACAGTTTCCTGGTTGGAGTTTGGACGCCTAGGCTATTGGCTTCATTTGCCTACTATTTGGAGTTAATCAGAGCTGAATTGAAGAAGTTGTGTCCAATTTGGTGAATTCTTATCTTGCTAGTTTGATTTTTTGTATTTACTATTTTTGATCAAACTTGTCTATTTTCTGATATACTGCTAATTTTAGCTCATTTTCTATATCATTCATGTGTTGTATTAGTTAGATGTTAGTGGTTGAGTTAATAATTTTACTTTCAACACTTTGTTTATTTCCCCCATTGAAAAAGTGGTAGTGTGGATTCATGGCTAGCTTGTTGCCTTATAAATTGTAATAACTTCACTCCCGTTGAATAAGTGGTTGAGCTTTATGGTTGGTTATCTGCTTGCTCTTTGTATTTCCAACATTTAGTTTCTTTCATGGTCGACTAGCTACTTAGCAACTTTGTATTTCATTTCCAGTTTGCTAACGATCCCTGGCACCATATGCTCTCACCTCGCCCACATTGGGATCTTGGTGATCAAAAGGTGAAGGGTTACTATTCTTGTTGGTTATCATTTGGAGCTAAAGCTAATTAGTGGTGTTTTGTGCTGATAAAATCGAGAAAAAAATGAAGAGGGAATATTACAATGGTATCAGAACCTATTTTCCTGCCACCCTTTGAGTTTAGTGCTTCAATTGACAGATGAGTGATAGGAAAATTAGATACTACACCAGAGGTTAGAACTAAGTTCAGTTTCAACTTCTAGAATTTCCTAAAGATGATACATTTTTTGAAGTTTAGAAACCGCGAGATGTCAGATTTGATCATGGCTTCTAGAGAAGAAAAGAGTTTTGCAAGGTCACTTTACACTGCAGGAACATGGCTCATTAAAGAATGTCAGACAATGTATGAAGAAGTAAGAATACTTCTTACTTTGGAACAATGTTTGAGCCATGCCTCAGTGAAGTGATGAGAATCTTGGCACCCTTGATGCCTTATGATGATAATACTATGAAGAGAATACTTCATATGATTGTGGAAATTTTTCAAGATCTTGATGAAACTGATAGTAGTCAATACTCCAGAAGAGCTGCTATATTGAAGACATTTTTAGAACTCAGAACAAGTATACTGTTGATGGATTTGGGTATGTAAGATTGAATATATTATTTGATCCATTACCCCTTCATTTCAACTTGGAGTGAACAAGAGGAGGATGTAGTTGCAACGATGAGAAATTTTTTAGTTTTAACTAGTAATGAGATGGATGACATTCCAAAATTTGTCCTATCTTTTTTGCTAAACATTTATGAACAAGAAGGAAAGAATTCTTCTACTACTGGTATGTTGATCAAAGATTTGTTCAATCAGTGTGAGGGAAAATTGAAGCCTCACTTGAAGAAGAAAGAGTAGATAAACAAGGTGGTCATTAATGCAGAAGACATGAATAAAATGTTGTTTCTCAATGATTCTATGGCGGTTTCTCAGGATGTACCTATTGATATGCATTTGTGTGCACATGCTAAGGATGAGTGCAATGAGACAACATCAATTTTGGATTTACATGAATAATATATTCAACAAGTAATCAAGAAGACCTCCTTGGCATGCTTGTGACTACTAATGAAGAAATTGGTAATATACCTTCACATGATGGGCTTATTGAAGGTAAAAAGGATAGAATCTTCAAAACAACTAACATTGATGATTCTTTACTTTGTTATAGTGATGGTGATATGGGTGGTTTTGAATTTGATTATCAAACTAAGCTCTTGGAAAGGGATACTCTTGAAGATATCAGTTTAAGTGAGTTGGGACTCAGTGACTCATTATTTGAGCCAACACTCCAAGAGGAGTATGAATAGCACCTTCTTTTTGAACAAAATAATCAACCCTTCAACATTTGGGATCTGGGTGTGAAGGCACCTAAGGTTGTCAAGGAACCTGTATGGGATGAATTTCCCTTTGATCCTAATAAAGATCAAAATTCAGATTTCAATGTAAGCTACGAGATGAACATTGGAGGAGAAGATGTATTTGAAAAAGAAGCTTTCATGGAAAATCCCCATAATGACTCATTGTTCAAGTTGAGGGCTAACTTAAACATGTAATCAAGGAGTCAGTGAAGGGGAAATAGAGCTAGAAGACCATAGGGCCCTTTTGCTAATGAAAAGTTTAAAGAGGTTCTCAAATTCAAATTAGATTCACCTCTTCATGTAGTTGATTGTAAACAAAGGCCAAAAGAATTAGTAGAATATGATCCTCTTCATGACCTTGAACATTTTCAATTTGTGGGTAGTGAAAGACTAGAGTCTTGGAGCAGCTATGAGGGCAGCGAAGACAAGAAAAAAAATTCTGATTTTGAAATGTAGCCTATCAGCAGTTCACCATCTTTGCACACTAATGAGTGGAAGGGTCAATTCATGATATCCATTGAGGATGAGATGCATGTCCTTTCCAGATTTGACCACTCACATAGTTTGATTGAAGAGAGACAAGAAGGAGTCAAGGATGGAACCACTCTCTTTAATCTACAATTCATCAAAGACTCCTTAGAGATTATAAAATTAGAGTATCTATTTTGGATTGAAGATCGGGATTATGCCTACGAATTCACAAAGAAGACCATTGGTGCATTCCAAGGAAGTGAGATAAAGGTTGATAAGCTTACTCTTGAGCTTGAATCAACAAAGTGCATGTTAGAGAATGTTCAATTGGGTGTAATGGAGGTAGAAGACCAACTAGTTGATTTCAAACATCTAAGAGAGTATGAGGACGAGTTATACTTTGTGACTGATAATCTTCCAAGCTTGCTTGTAAGTGAATGTATAAAAGGTTTAGAGGATTTAGTATCCATATGGGAAGTGTCGATTCATGATGAATTCCCCATCTTTGACACTAAAGTGTTGTCAAAACATGTTTTGGTAGTTGTTGAAGCTTTATTTACAACAACAAAGAATGGAGTTTTCAAACTTGTTACTCATGAAGTTTGGGAGAAAGAAGGACCAAAACATGTTGTTTACATGCTTGACAATCCATCCCTTGGGTTAAGTGATGCGTTAGTTCATAATAGTCCATTTTGGGAGATGGATTTGAAGACAATGTTTTTTTCAAGCTCCCTTGTTTTTGAAACTTTCATGGATAGGCTTTAGTGGTTCACCAAAGAATTCAATAATTTCTTGAGTGAGCATTTGGAGTTGATTGGAACTTGGGAAGGTGCTATGTATTTCTTTTGGGTTGTGGTGGATCATTCTTGGTCAGGTATCCTTGTTTGGCATCCTCGATGTGGTATGAAAAATCTGTTTGGGTACGGTAGGAAGGTTCTTTGGAGGGATAAGGATAAATTTTTTAGAATTAATGGTGTTGTTCCTTTCCTTACCAGCCACTTGATGGTCCCATTTGTTCATCAACAAATGGATTGGAGAGAAATTTTAAGTATGGATTGGAAGGATGAACAAATGGTTATCCTTGGGAGTGATCATTGTTTTCTTCAAACTTTCCCTAGTCTTAGAGTTCATCTTATGGTGGTTTGGAGAGAAAATTTAAGCAAAGAATGATTCTTTGTTGTGATGAAATCTTCAGATAGATTGTTTTCAACTATGGATATGAGTAGATGTGATATTTTGGATGCTAATTTTTAGTTTGTAGTAGCTGTTTATCTTCTCAGATGTTGATTTTCCTTAAATCAGATCTCAAGTTGACCATTTCAGTTTTCTTCGGTAGCTGGTACATTCTTTTTTAGACTTTCCAATCTCTTATCAATGATGATTTTTGGCCTCAAATGGGAGAAATGAGGATTTGGAGTGATATGAAATTGTATTTAGATAGTGTTCAAGTTCATTTCAGTGGCTATCTTTGTGCATTTTCTTGTACTTATGCTTGGGGAAGTGAACCAATGCTTGATTTGGTTCAACTTTTTTAGACTCTTGGAGAGAGATTGGTGAAAGTTTTCAAAAGTCTTCTTAGATATATCAAAATTATTTAAAGGAGGCACTATACATCCTTGAGGAGTTTTGAGGATGAGACTGATGAGATTTTGCATAGAGTTGTTTTCTTCTTTGCAAGAAGCCTTGAAGGAGTCACAAGGGTAGTCATGACTCTGCTTAACGCTTTGAGGAGTTATGCCGATGAATTTTTTTTTTGAGTTGATTAGATTATTCTTCTCTGTGCCCAGAATGGTGATAGTCATTGGCATTGCAGATATTGACTCCTCAGAGTATTTTGGGTGTGAGATGCTGTAGGGTCTTGATTCCAATCCTTCCATGTCTCTTAGTTTGAATTTCATGCATGTTAACTCTTTGAGGTTACAGGGAAGGTTAGTGTAGTTATGGTACAATGGCTTCATTTGTGTGACCAAAGTGGTGCAACATCAACTTGGTGGGTCTTTTTAGATATGGATATGGGACCCTGCGATCCAATTTAGTTTGGTGTGGATCAGTTTAATGTTTGGAGTGTGGCGTTATTGCTCGAGGACAAGCACTTTTGGGAAGGGCGGACTGTAATCTCCCCATTTTAGTTCTACACTTTTCAATTGGAATTAGCCTATTTCCAAAAACCCATAGGGTAATCAGAAATGGAAATTAGGGTTTCCTATTTTGTAGGAGGTTTTAGCTTGGCTTTTAGAGGCTCGCACGCAATCTTTGTGGCAGTCTATTATTTGGATATTTCTAGGTTTTTGGAGAGCTTATGGGTAAGGTAACATGCATGTTGAAAAAATGACATGCATTTCTCTCTGGTACCTTGCATGTAGGAAAAGTTTCTGGGTTTTTTTTCTAGGTTTTCAAAGATCTCCAGGGTGGTATGACATGCATCTGAATTAGTCAACCTTTCCAGGAACTTACTATTTTTGGTAAGTCATGACTATTGTTTGGTTTGTGTTTAAATGAAGTTTGGGAACACTTATTATTTATAGTAAGCCATGATTACTGCTCAGTTGGTGTTCAAATGAAGTCTTGCAAAGTTACTATTTATAGCAGTTTTCTATTTTTGGTAAGTCTATTTATAGTAGTATCATTCTAACCGCAACTCAGTAATCTCCAATTCATCTTTCTATTTCAGGCAGTGTGGTAATTTAGTTATGGCATTGGCTTCTCTTTGTCTTTCTCTATTTGGAGCTAAGTTTTAATACTTAGTCAAATTTCATTTGTGGCTTTTGGAACCCATGCCTAGTCGATTGACTTTAAGTTATTTTTAAAAGGGGGGCTTTCAAGTGGATGTCCAAGTGAGGAAATTAATACCTTCATTAATGTTTTAAAATGCTCTTTAAGTGGGGACTCCAAGGAGGGAGATATTAAAGTATTTTTAATATTTTAAAATTGCATTGTGGAGATGGGCGTCCCTTTGAGGAAGTTGGAGGGTTTTCTTTTTTGAAGTTACAAGTTGATTCATTTTCCCATGAAAGCTTATTTAATGATGCCTTGCTCCTTCATTCTTATCTTTTGGTAATTATGATAACATTATGCTGCTGAATTGAATTGAGAGCCACTTCGAGGAGATCCCTCCTAGCACCTTACTTTTCCATTCTTTAGGCTTGAAATGATAGCTTCCTAGATGGCATTCTAAAGACTGTGGTTCACTCAGGAGTGCAGATAGCTTCTAAGGTTGTTAAAAACAAACAGGATTTTGATAAATTTATTTTCATGAAAATGAAAAACAAAATAGTTTTGTTGATAAGTTTACTTCTAAGGTTGTTAAAAACAAATAGGATGTTGATAAATTTGTTTTCCATGATGATGAAAAACAAAATAGTTGGTTGATATGTTATCACGGAATCTAGCAGCGCTCGTTCCACGGATAACCCCCTACGAAACTTGTCTGTTTCCTAGGATTCGTGAAGTTCAAGCATGCATAACGAGGCAATTTTCAAGCCACCTCAAAATGCGTTCCCAAGCCTCGAATAGTCAATTCGAGCATTCCCCCATGTTCACCTCGCAAAGACCTTCGAAATGAGATCTTTCGCGAAGCTTCACTATTCATACTTAGCAAATTGCGAAAAATGCAGTGGCACTGAAAAAGTGCACTCCTGCCCTGAAGCCAAAAATTGGCTAAGTCTGGAAAGTGCAAGGGCACTAAAATTTAGCGCCCCTGCATGCAGTGAAATTTCCAAAAAATGTAATAGCGCTAAATTTTAGCGCCATTACATTTTCCTTCGCCACTTAAACTTTTTTCATGACTCTGGCACGTTTCTTCATGTTTTCGCGTTTTTCGTCAATCGTGCCACTTTTCGTGCCTAAATTTATTGCTCGAATTGAGTTAGGTTTTTAATTTTCATTTTCACTTAAGTGAATGAATTCGCCATTTTACTTGTTTATATTTTCATGTTCTTTTATTCCTCTTGCTGTGCGAGTTTGCTTCTCAACTGTAAATCGCGTTTTTGAAGATTTTTGCCATTCTTTCTTCAGCAAGCTTCACGTTTTGGTTCTGGTAAGTCATTTTGCTTTGCCATTTTTCTTCTTTCATTTGTATGTGTTCAATATTAACACACACGTTTTTGTTTCCTTTTCTTCTCTTCATTCGCGTTTTTGTTTTTGTTTCTTCTGTTTCTCTTCACGTCCTCTCTTCTCCATTTGCTTTTTCTTCTCCTCACACAATGGAACCCTCACTCATTATTTTGAATGCGTTTTTCTCTCCTCCATTTTCATTTTCTTTCCTTACGCATTCTTTTCGTTTTCTAACCCTACGCGTTTCTTTCCTTCCCTTCCCTCGCGTTTCTTTCCCCATTCTCCTCTATGCTCGATGTTCTTTGAGAACTTGTATCTATCCAATGTGTTTGTGTTGAAATCTCTTTGTCTCCCTCTCTATGCGTTTTGGTGAACATTGAAAAGATCTATCATTGTGAAAGAGAATTCCTTTAACCTTTGAATGCGTATGTCATAGGATGGAAACAAGTTCAAAAGCTTTCATGATTCTAACAAATTGCCTTTGCCAAGCACGAGCGCTCTCGCCATTCCCTCTTGCATCTGCATCTCAAAATTGTCAAGAAAAAGCAGAAGCGCTGAATTTTGGCACTAGGACATTTTGAGAAGATGAAATTTTTCCTAACACTGTAAGATGAAAGGGCGCTAAAATTTAGCGCCCTTGCATCAAAAGTCATTTTTCCTGAGATGTAAGGGCGTTGAATTTTATCGCCCTTACACTTTTTCCTAGTTTCTTCCAATTCTTCCCAAATGAACTTCATTTTTGACCAGTGCACTCTTGAGCCTCATTTTTCTGCATTTGTGCATCATTTTGCGTGCCTCATCATCCGCTTCATGATTTCCCATCCTCGTGCTCATTTCGTGCTTTCCCATGTTTCCTAACAATTGATGTTTGTTCTGACTAAACGGATTGCAGTCTACTTTCAAAGATCGTCAAATCAAGAGTGATCAGAGTTCCAGTTCCTTTTGATGACTGCTACCAAGCCTCCTTCGAAAGCAAAAGGCAAGATGAAATACAAATATCAAGGCATCTATCCGCCAACTATGGTGCTTTCCAAAGTCAAAGAAATAAAAGATACATAAGTTGGTCATCAAGACTTGGTTGACTTCACAAAGCTAACCGAGACAAAGCCTCTTCCTGATTCAATGAGAGCAATTGTACACAACAACCTCCATTTGGTGGCGATGTTTCCTACAGCTGCGCACAATACCGAGTTTGTTCTTCAAGTTGCGTCTCATTACATCAGAGAAAGCATAAGTGTGATCGACTCTTCCGGGCACGAGATTCTGAGACTCGACCCCGACTTCTTTGATATTATCTTCAAGGTCCCTCATATGGAAAAATATATTGACATATCTATATCAAAAGCACAGGAGATCTTTGATGCTGATCCCAATAAGGCTAAACAGTTGATAAACACTCAATGGATCAAGAAGCCTAGATCGTCTGTTTCTAGATGGCCGAAAGGACTCCTGAGAAGTGACTTCAAAGATGACGTCAAGGATATGATCACATTTCTAAGCAGAGTGAAGGGCTTGCCGGAATCATCCACCTTTCACGACTGGATGTATGAATACATCAAGATCATAAGAAGGCAGAAGGTGCATATTGACTGGGGCAAACAAATCAGTGATGAGATGCACGAGCAGTTGATCAATGCTCCTTCTACATTGAAGTTCTACATGACTTCTTACCTGTTGTACGCAGCGGCTGTGATGAGACAATTCCCAGGTCTATCTACAAAAGGGAATCGAATGATGGTGCCTGTGTACAGATATTTCTATCAATTGGAGCTAAAAGAGAGCTTTCATCATTTCAGATGGGTCATCATTTCAGATGGGTCACTGATGCTTTCTTTGCACCTTTACTCTTCAACTTTGATCTAGCTTTGGAAAGAAGAAGAGTATCCGATGAGGCTTATAAGGTGGTAAGTAAAGTTGGATGCATTTTTCTCCAATTCCCAACGTTTACTTACCTGAGAGTAGGTTGCTACACTGGTTGTCCCTACATGCTACCACGTTATCGTTAAGATAAGTGGATTCTCATGGAAACATGCAGACAGTTGATGTCAGTGTAGAAAGAATGAAGAAGCAACCACAAGCGTGGGTTCAAGTTCCCACTGACCATCGGCCGATATACTATCCAAACTGCACAAAAAGCTAAGTCTGTCTATGCTGAAATGCAGATCATGACTATCAAAACCTATAGGTATAGGTTTGATTTTGACTACCGAGATGTCAGAAAAAAGTTGCAAAAAGGTCACCAACACAGGTACCGTTTTGAAGACATCTGGGCAGATTGCAGAGATGAAGCCATTCGCAAAATGGACTATTGCAGGTTGACAGTTCAACAAATCAGAGATCTTGGTATCGCTGACCTACCAGAGGATTTTGAGGATCCAGGTGATATCATGAACGCTGTCTATGATGAGAAAGGCATTGCTAAAAGGCCGTTGCCTGCAATACAAGGGTCCAGCTTGGCAAGGTCACCAACGAAAGTGCAAAAGCCGATGCACAAGTCACTTTGGATATCTTGGCAGGAAGGCTGGATAAAGTAGAGCAAGCTCATAACATGTACAAACAAAGGGCAGAGCATTATGCCACTATTGTAAAGAGACTTTCCGGTTCTCCAAGTAATGCACAACCGCTGACAGTGGTAAATATTGAAGACCCAGCTGTCAAGAAAGCTGAGAAATTTGCCTCCAAAGGCAGGGTGTTATATGATTTTGTTGAGAAGATCACCGAACACGGATCTCAAGTAATTTTGGCTGCGGATGAGAAAACTACCATGTTGGCCAAGCTCACCACAGAGCTTGATAAAGAAAAGAGCGTACTTTCCCAGGAGCGCAGAGACATGGAAAAATGCCTGTTGTCATGGTCAGAAATGAAACAGGTAAAGCTCAGCAAATTGGTGGAGGTTGGGGTAATTTCTGACAAAGAAAAGTTTGTAGAGGTAAGAGAATCACTGAAACACAGAATTCAAGTGGTTCAATCTCTCATAGAAGATCTTCACCAAATACAGGAAGATGTCGACGGGCATCGTACCATTCTTAACAAAAGTATCAGAGAGTTGTCTGGTCAACTTCTTGAGGAAAATCGTATCTTCCTGCCGGCCACAGAAATATCCCTGATCTTCAAGGAAGCCATCATGAATTTGATTGATAGTTCAGACTTCTCAGAAGCTTCGCTGAACATCATTTGTGATACAAGGCTCACATTGGACAACCTGAAGACACATCTTGACAGGTGCAAGAAGGTTCACTCATCTTCCATGAGATCGATCACGAGAATTCACACCATTGTGGATTACACCGTTGGTCCAGATGAGAAGTTTGTGCAGGAGACTAGGAGGAAGTTTGAAGACTTCTGTGCCCAATGCAAAGAAACGTGAAGCAGCCCCCTATTCTCCAGTGTTAGACATTTCTGGTGTATCCCATTATGCATCTTGTAAATATTTCTTAACATTTTCGAATGTCATTTTGTAAATTGTACTTACACCAAGTCCAAAGATGTAATATTTTCAAAACAAATTACACTTTGACTTTGGTCAAAGTTAGGTGAGATCTCCTAAAATCGCTCACCTAACTTTCCCTGATTTTCTCAATCTCTTTCCTTCTTTTGCTCATCCCTCTTTCTATATAATGTGAGGGATTTTCATTGTAATATTATCCTTTAGTGTTTTGCAACGAAGTGCTACCCTTTTTGAAACAAATTTTTGAAACTTTGCGTTCATGCTTTGTGAATGAAATTTGATTAATAAAGAGAAGGATTGCAAGCCAAACTTTGCGTTGGATTCGATACTTTTGTGAGTTGATCTTATTTGGTAGTGATTTAGTTTGAAGAATCTGAAGGACTCTAAGTAGTTTATGTAAACTTTGTGTTACATCTATTATTTAGATTGCATTGTTATTTATGTTTATCATTGGTTGAATGATCTACAAGACTTTGCGCTTGTAATCATTCATGCTCTTGCATGTTCTGGTTGAATGATCTACAAGACTTTGTGCTTGTAATTATTCATACTCTTGGATACTCTTGTCGAAGGATCTACAAGAATTTGTGCTTGTAATCGTTCATGCTATTTGACACTTTTGTTGGATGATCTACAAGACTTTGTGCTTGTAATCGTTCATGTTGTTCGAGGAATTGCCTAAGAAGACTTTGTGCTTCTAACGTAACAAACGGTATATCTGTACAGATCTAACATTGAAAAAGCTACGAAACGACTTTGTGCCTTCGTGAGCTTTCCCTTTTTACTTTATTTGTTTGTTATTAATCACTTCTGGTATCTCTACGCTTCGCTTTGACGAGATAGAGATATTGGTATTACTGCTAGTTGTTAGTTTAAGGTTATTAAGAATTGTGAACTTCCAACGGTGAAGCATTGTAAACATCTTCTCTGAAAAAAGAGAGAAGGATGAATGTAACACACCCCCCCACTCTGTAAGTTTCGTGTACATTTTGTAATTACTTGTTTGATTTACTATCACTTCTATTAGCAGTAAGAAGGGTGCCTCCCCTTTCCGAGAGGAGAGATTTACATCTCACATAGCTGTGGTTGAAGTCCAAGTTGTGTAATCTATCAAAAAGCTGATTAAATAATTTTCACCCAACATGATATTCAAATTTGATTGATTTGTCTTGATGATTTGATATTGATGTTGCTTTGACTTAATGATTCTTCCTATTCAACAGGAGAGATTGAGTGTCTTGCAGTTATGGGAGAAATTCTTGAAGACATGGAGATTGATTCCACAACTTGTACAGGTAGATAGAGATGTGATCGAGGCATGCGAACTGATCTCGTTACTTGAGATGCCTGAGGTGCATCTTAACAAAGCCTTATTGAAAACACTTGCAGAGAGGTGGCACAGTGACATGAACACCTTTCATTTGCCAACATGAGAGATTACCGTGACTCTTGAGGATGTGTATCACATTTTGAAGATTCCAGTGATGGGTGAGATAGTGAGATTTGACGGCCGAGAGGCGGGAGGTACTGATGCTTTGAGACAGATATTCAAAGATGATCATATTCTAAGATATTATATCTCATGGGCGGAGATGATGGATTCATATGCGCCCTTACCCTCTATATTTGTAGGATTCATTGGAGGTGCTTTGTGCCTCGACCATAGGTCAAAGGGTTTTGCAGTCGGGTGGGGTCGTGTACTTGAGAGTATGGTGATGCAAGGTACACGATATGCTTGGGGATTGTGCATGCTTGCACATTTATATGATGAGCTACACCATGTTGTGTATGGTCGAGGCCGGAGTTTAGCTGTTGGTTGTTTGCTTTTACAGATATGGGCATGGGAGCATTTTGTCGTTATGCGACCATTGACTCGTGGACGATGGCCTGTCGGTCGATTGTAAAGATTCAGATATATCAATGTCATTGCTCAACCAAGGTTGGGAAAATTGGATCATTGGAAGCATCTTCTGGATGATCTCTATACAGTATGCCAGCGGCCCTATGTAGATTGTGAGGCATGGCCAGAAGATGCTAGGGAGATGCCCTATGTCTTTACCGCCAGATATCTGATTGGTTGTACTCCTGGGATTATTGAGAGGTTTCTTTTTGATTGAGTGTGGAAATAGTATGGTTGGCCTCAGGGTATGCCACAGGGTTCTTCTATTTATGCGCGTCGGCAGCAGGAGGTTACAGTGTGGGGTCCATGGATTGCATATGATGCAGCAGTGGCAGATTTCACCAGTTTGGGAGTACAGATGTTGGACTACAGAGCTGATATTCTTGATGGGGGGATGACTCCAGAGTATGGTCAATATGTGTTGGAACATCCTATGCCACTATTATTTGATCCTGATGAGCCTGCCACTCTAGTTGTAGAGTAGAGACCGCATATAGGGGGACATAGGCGACAGCGAGAGGCAACTTCAGAGGGTGATGACTTCGAGGAGGATGATGATGATGAGTCAGATGGGGATGGAGATAGTAGTGATGAGGAGAGTGGAGGTGATAGTGGTGGAGGAGGTGGCAGAGGTAGCGACAAAGGTGGTTACAGAGGTGGTGGCAGAGGTGGACCGCGGATGAGACATTCAACTCCATCGTCTTTAGTAGATCTAGTGGTGCCGAGTCAGATAGCTACCTTGCAGAGTAGAGTGCAGAGCTTACAGGGTCAGTTAGCACATGCACAGGCCTTGGTTACACAGCTACAGGGACAGTTGACGACAGTGACAGCCGAGAGAGATACAACCAGACGGTAGGGTGAGCAGGCCATGGCCCTAGCTGACAGTTTGCAGAGAGTAGCAATAGGTACCTTGATTGGTGACATGATGAGAGAGGTGACCAGGGCCACCCAGGAGGCAGAGTTCTATAGGACCAGGTATCATGATGCAGTGCCACCCGAGCAAAGAATGAGTTATACACAGTCTCGATCTACACATAGTCGCTCTCGGGCTACTAGCAGGGGTGTATCTCAGCCATTACCTCCAAGAGGGTCATCAGGAGCAGGTGGAGCAGGTCCATTAGGTATAGATGGGGCAGGTCCTAGACCAGCAACATCAGAGGATAGCACTTTGTAGTGCTTTTTGTATGATTTTCTGTTGAGACGTTTGTATACACACTGATATGATCCCATTTTGGATGATGTTATGTCATGCATAGCTGACATCTTTGTATATTTTGACATTCATTTTTGAGATAATATTATATGCAGCGATGATTTGTTATGTGATGAATGTGTCTATTTTCTATATGCATGATGTTTTATGTGATGGTTTCACGATGTTAATGCTCATGATGTATATATATATGCATGATTTTTATATATGAAAATGAAAGTGCAATGTTATGATATGGTTGCAATCTATTGATGAATGATTTTATGAATATGAATGTGAAATGATGGATGGTACAATTTATGAATGCCCATGATTTTTTTGATTATGATATATGCTTTGTTTTTATGATTTTCTAATGCAAATATGTATGAAAAATGTATGTGATGATGTTTTTGTGAATGCCAAAATGTACTTAGTCATTTATTGGAAAGATATGAAACTTTTATACTTTGCCAGCTTTTGGAAAAATCTATAAATGCAAAATGCAAATTCTAGAATGAATGTAATCTATACTAACCATGCAGGGTATCTGCACAATATTGCCATTCTGAGAGCTTATGTGTGATTTTTGTGTCATCATAGAGCATTGAAATGTTGAAAGTTAATACAAGCATCAAAGGGTATGTTAGCATCAGTGATGACCTGAGTATTGCTTTCATGAATTTTGATATAGCAAGATAATACAAGCATCTAGGTATAATTGAACCAAGATGACCTGAGTATCGCTTGCAGAAACAGACAAGAGTTAACCCGTTTCCCATGCAAATTCTGAAATGTCATCAATGATACTTAGTAGAGCATGTCTCGCGACCAATTTGCATAGTACTAATTGTTTCCTCACAAACAACAGACAAAGAAAAATCATACCCCTTCCTCGCTTTTCTAGTTCAATACATCATCGAATTGCTCGAGAGATATGATAGAAAATCAACCAACAATTCAAATTTTTCCTAAAGTATTTCAAACATTATGCAGATTAAGATCATCCAACTTGGTTATCAACATTGATGTTTGTGTTTTGATTAACATTGTTTTTGACCATGTTGTTTGATTTCATTGGCATTGAGTGATTGTTTTGGTGTTGTGGTTGATTTGATGCGTCAATGTATGTTGTGCTTTATCAAACCATCATTTGTTTGTTTGTGATGTTCTAAAAGCTCATTTCCCCTCTCTTTTTTAGTCTGTGTTTCTGCCCCTAGTGTAAACACAACCTGAATATTATGGATATGTGCAAATTTCATCAAGCCATGATGAAACACAAATATTCCCATTGCATGATATGGATATGATAGATATAGATAGATGATGTTGTAAAGTGAATGCAAGACATAAGCTAATAGATAGAGGAGCCCATTTTGATCACAAGTAGCGCCTGTTTGCTAGGTTTTCACCACTTATTTTTTTTGCACTTTTTTTTTTTAGATTTTTTTAGGACTTTTTCTGATTTTTATGTATTTTTTTAGGACTTTTTTTGATTTTTATGTATTTTATCAGAACTTTTTCTGTTTTGATGATTCAAATATAGAACTTCTTCAAATGAATGTTGTTGATCGGCTCTTCAAACAGGTCCCCGTCTGATGTAGATAACTGATATGCTCCAAAACCATATGCTGCAATGATGACAAATAGACCTGTATACCTTGATATCTATCATACTCTAAATATGCAAAAAAACTTAAAAATGCAAGTGATAAAATACCAAAGACACCTCAAGATTAGCCAAAAGAGTGATAAACAATAAGGAAAATGGACTAAATAAAACACAAACGATTTCACCTTCCTTGCTGTTGATTTCTCCTTGATTGGCCCTTGCTTGGAATTGATTGTGTGCTCCTTAGATGATGGATTGAGTGACTAAAATGCAAGCTTCAATATGCAAAATAATTAACAAAGATGGTTAAATGATTGAAAAGGCTAAAGGATTCAAATGAACAGCATGTAGTTATCAAAATGCAAAGTGTTGAAAATGCCCTTGAGGAGGGGGTATTTATAGGAGAATTTGAATTCTCTAGAGAATTCAACGGTCAAGATTGCTCCAACAAGGCCAAGATGAAGGGCTATGGTGGGTTGAGAACCCACAAGCCCTCACATCTTGACATGTGGAGGGTGAAGTGGATAAAGGGATATGAGGTGGAGATGAGTTGTCAAGAAGGTACATGAGGTGAAAAAAAGACATGCACCTTGGGGAGTGAGAAGATTTTCACAAAAAGGGATTTCTTGTCCCCAAGTGAGAGTGAAAGAGAAACTTGAGAAATTTTGGAATTCCTCAAAAATCTACATGGGAAAGTGAAAGGTGGTTGGGGGGATAAGTGTGAATTAAAAATTCACATTCATAGGATGATCTAGAGGATAAAAGGTGGGCTCCAAAAAAGTGGGACTTGGTCACATGTGGAGATTGTGACAAGTCCAAGGTTCTAGAAGTCTTGGAAGAATGGAATGTGAATTAAAAATTCACATAGGGAGGAGAGAGACATGGGATAAATAAATGAGAATTAAAAATTCTTATGGGAAGGAGAGTCAACATCTAAAAAGGAAAAAATGGAAGTATTGACCAAAAAGTGGTGCTAGAAATAGCTAATGACCTTGGTTAAGATTGTGCAAATATTGGATTAGGCTAATTAATGAAAGATTAGAGGCAAGTGGCAAATGTAGGAGGATGTGACATTAATCTTTGATTAAGAGAATGCACATCATAATCGTGAATTAATTAAATTAATTCAAATTAGGGCAAGGATGTGACAAGGAGAGAGAAATGAAGAATTTTAAATTGATTTAAAATCAAAAGGGGAAAAATGACTAAATTAAATAAATTAGTGTATTTATTTAATTTAGAGAAGAAAAGGGTGAAAGATAAAGCATTTAATTATTAAGTTAAATACTTTACCAATGTGCGGCGAAAGGTGTAATATTAATTTAATAAATTAATATTAATATGATAGACAGGAAGACAGTAAATTTAATCATATGGAAGTGATTAAATTTAGATGTCTACATTTTGCCCCTCTTCGAAACATTGTTAGGATAACAGTGTTTCGAAGAAAAATAAAATGCAACTGAGGCAAGAGATGAAGGATGGTGATGCCCCTGGCATTGAGAAGGTTAATGATGCCCCACTGATCAAGCTGGAGGAGTGGAGGAATGGTAAGAGGGTATGCCCCCTCGAGAGGGCGGTCGGGGAAGGGAAAAGGGGGCCCCGGATGACATCTTGATAGGAAGGAAAGAATGATACCATTGGATAGAGCTCGGAAAACTAAGCAATTTTGGCTTTTGAACGGAGTTGATCCGACGCACGGTTTGCGAATGGCAGCTGCGGGAAGTTTGGGATTAGTTGGAGGAATAAAAAGTTAAATAAAAGGTAAAAAATACCTTGTTGGAGGAAGGGGGTTAAAAAGATAATTTGAAAAATTACCTGGGTCATTTTCACTATAACAGTTGAGAGAAAGAGAGGAGAGGTGTGAAAGACAGATGAGGAGACACGATGCCGACGGACAATAACACTGCGATCGTGCACCGGGCGGACGAGGTCCGTGCCATGTACAACGGGGGCGCCGGCGAAGAAGAGGTGAGTAGCAAGAAAACCCTCAGATTTAATTTACGTACTTTTGACGTAAAAAATTAAAATTTAAAAATCTGGGTTTTGGCGGAAAAATAATTGAGAGAAATGAGTCATGATTAGATTACAGAAAAAAATGCCAAAAAGGCCTAGAAAATGAGGAGACGGCGGACCTGGGCGGGGCGTAGCCGCCCCAACCCAGGGCGTCGTCGCCCTGGCACCTGGCGATTCGCCCGGCCCAGCGTGGCAGCCCACCACAGGCAGGCGCCTCTGCCAACCCATGGTGAGGCCGCCCGCCCTCACAGTGGCTTCCCTCCCGCCAGCGGGCAGCGTCCTGGCTGGCGCTCCGCCCGCCCGCGAGGCCGGAGAGGCAGCTGGCCTGTGTGGCGTGTGACCCATGTGGCCCTTGACATCCCGGTGAAACTGCGGTCACCGCTACCCACATGGGGCCCGGGCCGCCCGTTGTGAGCGGTTCATGTGATGAGTGGTCTGCCCGTCTCTGAGCAGGCGGTTCCATGCCATGGCGGAGGCACTTTGGCGTCGCCAACCCTTGGCCCGAGGCGCGGTTCCGCCCAACTGTGGGGCGGAGCCACCTGTCTGCGGACGGGCGGTTCCACCCAGGCATGGGGCGGAGCCGCCCGGGCGGCTCCGCCCAACTGCGGGGCGGAGCCGCCTGTCTGCGGGCGGGCGGTTCCGCCCCCTGCGGGGCGGTTCCGCCCGTCTGCAGATGGGTGGTTCCTCCTCGTAATAGGGAGGTTCCACCCATCTGCGGACGGGCAAGTCTGTGTCAACCGGGAGGGAAATCAGAAAATCAAAGAGAAAAAGGTAGAGATAAAAAAGAAAAACTGAGGAATAATGATAAGTGCGTTTTATGATGCAGAGTTTTGACTGGTTACGCGTGCATGAGCGACGATCGGCGGTGATGGCGGTGACGATAGCGACAATGAATGGGGAGGACCAGGCGGCGCTAGACCACACAGGGTTAAGTCACTGCGTGTGGTTTTCAGAGGTCAGGGCACATGCGGCGATGTTGACCGCATTGATAGAGAGGTGGAGCTCAGAGACGTCGACGTTTCACTTCCCGACAGGAGAGATGACCATGACATTGGAGGATGTGTGGTGCATACTGAGGCTGCCAATTGTGGGTCGGTTAGTGAGTGAGGTGGTATCTACAGGGGCAGCGTTGGATGAGACATTGAGAGTGTTGTTTGGTCAGGTGAGGTTGCCCCTAGTAAGGGGGCAGTTGGATTTGGACGGATGTTTGAGAGTGGGTGTGCCAGCCTTACCATTATTTTTGTGTGGTCTGATTAGTGGGATACTGCTGCCAGATCGGAGCAGACGGACATGTAGTCTGCGGTATATGAAGGTGATCCGCCACATTATTGAGTGGCAGGGGGGACCGTTTTCGTGGGGTTTCTGTGTATTGGTGCAGCTGTACAGAGATATGCACAACATCTGCTATCGGCAGATCTCGAGCGTGACGCATGTGACACTACTGCAGGTGTGGGTGTGGGAACATATTGCAGTGACCAGGCCGGTAGTGGTGAGGAGGGGGATGGTGGATGACCGGTTGCCAGTGGCATGGGAGTATGGGGAGGAGAGAGGGTGGTTTCGCTTGGAGATGCAGGGGGGATGGAGGGGTGGAGGAGAGCCTTTGATGATCTGCGTTCAGGGGAGATAGAGTGGCGGCCATATAGGGTGCGTCAGTTCAGGGGATGGTCAGATACTGGGAGGCATGAGGGATATTTTCTGAGCCGATGTTTTATTATTGGTCCACTACCACGCATAGTAGAGTCTCATCGGCCAGATAGAGTGCATAGATAGTTTGGTTTGATTCAGGATATTCCGTCGGCGCTGATCTTGTTTCGGTGGTATAGTAGAGAGGTACCATGGGGAGGCCGCATATCACCAGCGACAGCTAGGGCATCATGGATGGCCGCAGGACAGGAGGCTTATCCAGGGAGGATAGGAGGAGAGCAGGTACCAGTGGTGACTGGGCGATATCAGAGGTGGTTTCAAAACAGGTTATGGGAGAGGA